>JAVDOI010000006.1:1384749-1424749 GCA_032191485.1 Leptoclinus maculatus | reverse complement strand
GTGAAGTGACGCAGCTTCTTATCCTTCATCAGAGAGAGTTTGTGTCCTCACGTCACCATCACAGTATGCAGTCTGACTGGTTGGACTGAGTCTCAGTCTGAGCTGAGTTCACAGGATCAAATGTCATTGTGAACAGAAACCTCCTCACAGCTCAAACAAGAGTCTTTCAGGATCAAACTCAGCATCTGTGGAAAAATCATTTCAACTTGTAAAGAGTTGCTTTGACAACAGACTGGATTGTGTTGTTTAGACCAGATAGTATAGACCAGCGGTATTCAATTAAATTTCCAAAAGGTCCAGATTGAGAAAATCTCCTCGTGCAAAGGTCCAGAACATTACAATAATATGTAACTTGCACTATGTAGTGCCATACATATATATATATATATATATATATATTCAAGAAGCCTAGTAGTAGTAACGTCTCTGTGTAGTCAACAACTGTCAAATCAAATAAAGAAAGTACACATCAATTATATTTTAACAATTATTATTCTCAGTTTTCAAATTTAACTGGATAGATTATACATAATACATAGAAATACATGAATAAATGTTCTTCTCATTTCAAGTAAAATAATGTCTGGATTAAAGAATAAATTACATAACAGAAAGCTTTTTAAAAATGTGCATCTTTAAAATAAGTAATTCATTTTAGAAAAATGTATTTCACTGAATTGTCCTGCAGCTTTAAATTCAGTTCATTCACTCTTTTAGCTGTGTATAATGTCTTCACATTCTGTAAAATGTAAGCGCATATGTTAAAAATCCAATATTTCCTGTTTTTGTTTTGTTTTATTAATAATGAGTCCTACAAACTTAAGTATTTGTCCAAATCCTGCTTTAGAGCATTCTGTATTACATTTACCAGCTCAACTCAGTGGTTTTAGACACATTGACTGCACAATTGACGATAAAGGCAGTGAAGCAAACCTCAGTGCTTCTAATATCCTTTGTTTCCTCTTAAAAGAAGAAATGTGCAGATTAACTGTAAGTCCCAACATCTGTCTGACTTCTAAAAAGTGTGAAATTAACACAATACTCACCATGTAGCCTTCATCCTGCTACAAAAACAACTGTTTTAACACATCAAAGGACACTTTTTAAAGGATTACGATCATTGCTGTTTCCACTTTTGGAAATCTAGTCAAATGTTAAATCGACAAAATGTCTTATTTCCAATCTCTTTCCAAACTGTGATTGGCATTTGACCCAAAGCAATATCAGTAACATAATTTGTTTCATTTCTTATTGTATGTTATTGTATCGTTTGTTTTGTATCTCTTTGTTTCGTATCGTGATGCAACACATGGAAGAGCATGGAAGAGCATGGAAGTCAGTGCCGGAACTGACTGACAGATGCGGTTTAATTTTTTTAAATTAAAGATTTTAAAGAGTAAATCCACCCAGGTGACTCTCAAGTGTATCGGCGTGGTGGCCAAGTGGTAAGGCGTTAGTCTCGTAAACTAAAAATCATGGGTTCAACCCCCATCCATGCCTGGCTTTTAAAAACCTATATCAAAATCTGTGTAACGCTTAATGGGGACATCAAGAACGTACGTTATGGTCGCACTCTAGGACAAGCTGCTATTTGTTGAATAAATCTCAGCTCAACACTTGAATAAAAGCAGCTGCTTCACTCTCTGTATTTGCTATAGATACACGTTATAACTCACCCCATAGCATCAAGTCACCATCTGTTAGTTTGTCCAGACAAGTACGCTTCAAATAAAGTGTTTGTTGGATCGTCAAACGGCAACGAAAACCTGCTTTGCAAGGAAAGTAGCACCAAGTGGAACTAAACGAATCCCCAAACATCATGGCAATGAGAGACCTCTTTGAAAGGTTGTGTGAGGGCGTGGTGGCCAAGTGGTAAGGCGTTGGTCTCGTAAACCAAAGATCATGGGTTCAACCCCCATCCATGCCTTACAAGGGCCATAGGATATTAAACTCTTTGAGTTCTAAAAGGAACCACGTCTATGCATCCATCCATGTCTAGATCAAAAGGATCTTTCCATTTCAAGCTGTCATTGATCTTTTTTTGGGACATCAGAAACATAAGGTTTTGAGTGTGACTCAGTTCAGGCTGGTCTCTTCCAGCTATAAGTCATAAAACTGTGCAGTATTATTAAAAAATATGTATGGGGACCATTTGCGACAATAAAACAAGCATAGCTAACTGAATTTGTGGCGTGGTGGCCAAGTGGTAAGGCGTTGGTCTCGTAAACCAAAGATCATGGGTTCAACCCCCATCCATGCCTAGAATATAACAACTCAAGTTCTTTGTGATGTGAAATGGAAAATCCTACCAATAACAAAGTGCTTTGTTATGCAAATGATTAATACAACATCAGCGTCTTGTTCTCCTCAACCTAAAGCTACCCATAAAAAAAGAAAGTTATATATATATAGTTTTGAGCACCGGTACCGTGGTATTAATTTGGCCATACATAGCTGCTGGTGAATTGTGTTATCTATAGAGAAAAGAGACAGATAGTAAACCCTGGTGACATCCTGGAGGAGAGACCATACAAATGACATACTGAGGAGGAGATGCTTGGACCATTGTTTTGTTTCCTCCCAACCCTAAAGTCTAACCGGAATTTAGGATGTTTTATACTCTAAAATAGCTCACAAACAATGACACAAAATCTCTACCAACTTAAACACAGAAGGTGACGGTAATGCAGGTTAACTAATAAGATGAAAGCTAAATGTCAGCAAGTAAAACCAGTGAAGAGCAGCTACTGTCTGTGAGGCTCTTATTTTATCATCCCTGCTGACAGGAAGTGGTGAGTCGTATTGTTGTGAGCTGACTAGATAATGAGAAAGTGTAAAGTCCAGCCTGCAGCTGTGTGAAGTGGAAATGGAGGAACAGAAGAAGAAGAAGATTCTGTGTGTGGGTCTGGTGTGTCTCGACATCATCAACGTGGTCGACAAATACCCAGAAGAAGACACAGACAGCAGGTTAGCACAAACAGCTGGTTAGCACACAGGCTAATGCTAGTAACAGCAGTAGGTTAGCACAAAGGCTAATGCTAGCACCAACTGTTGGTTAGCAATGCATTGCCCCGGAGCAGGTTATGTTCCAACGCGTAACTGACCAATCAAAGCTCAGTGCGCGGTGTGACGAGTGGGTGTCGCGCGCTCACGGTCCCGCAGATTGAAACGACGTGTGATATTTTATTCTGAAGGGGAATCCACGACGTGTGATATTTTATTTTGAAGGGGCTTCTACATAGATGTGAGAGCAGTGTTATTGTGATTGATCATAAACGTGGCCACTTTAATAAATATCATTCAATCAATTATCAATGATATCATATCCCAGCATGCACCTCTGTGGATTAATGCTCTTTGCTATTGATTCTCGATGTTGCCTTTAGGAAGTGAAACGTGTTTTCATGTACAGTCTTCTTCAGTGATATTGACCGTTGATGCAGTGATGTCATCCCTCTCTGTACCTGTGCAGGTGTTTGTCGCAGCGCTGGCAGCGAGGAGGAAACGCTTCTAACTCCTGCACGGTGCTGTCGCTGCTCGGAGCGCCGAGCGCCTTCATGGGCTCTCTGTCTGCTGGACCTGTGGCCGAGTGAGTACCGATCAATACGTCCATCAGTACAACGAGGAGGTCTCAGGGATCAGGTCTAGTTCTAGAAACTACAGAAACTACACAAGTCCTTGTTTCTTTATCTCCTTAATCTCTCTTCCTGTTTTCCTCTCTCTTCCCTTGTTTCCTCATTTCTTCTTCTCCTCTCTCTTCTCATATCCTTGTCTCCTTTCTCTCTCCTTTCTCTCTCTTCATTTTCTTCTCGTCCCTTCTCTCTCCTTGTTTTCTCATCCCTCCTCCCTCTCTTTGTTACTTGTCTCCTCTCTTTCTTTTTGTTTCATTGTATCCTTTTCTCTAATTTTTTCCTTGTCTCATTCCTCCTTTCCTTGTCTCCTTTCTCTCTCCTCATTTCCTTCTCATTTCTCTCTCCTTGTTTCCTCGTCTCCTTTCTCTTTCTTTGTGTTTCATTGCATCCTTTTCTTTACATTTTTCCTTGTGTCCTTCCTCTTTCCTTGTCTTCTTTCTCTCCCCTTGTTTCCACGTCTCGTTTGTCCACAGAGATCCTCGGTGAGGAAGAACTTGATCAGTGTAAAGGGTTTAGACAGAGACATGAAACGGTTTCCTGTCTGCAGTTTTATTGTGAAGGACAGAGGAGATGTGAAACAGTTTATTGTCTGTAGTTTTATTTTGGAGGATTTTCAGAAGTTCCATATCGATGTGTCTCTGGTGTCTGAGCACGCTCAGTGTGTCCTTCCAGCCTCTGTGGTCGTCAGCAACATCAGCACAGGAAGCCGCACCATCCTGCACATGAACAGGTGTGAACAGGTGTGAACAGGTGTGTGTGTGTGTCACTAACTGTATTTATTTCAGGAACATCATCATCATCGTCACAGCTCTGCTTCCCTCCCGTTCCACCAATGAGGAGACAGTTTTCTGTCCGTCAGTGGTTTTATTTTGGAGGGCAGAGTTGATACGAAGTAGTTTCCTGTCTTCTCTGTGTCCGTCAGTTTCATCATGGCCGACTTCTCGCGGCTTGCGGTCGATGTCTCCGCTGTGGTTTGGCAGATGGAAGGTCAAACTCCAACTGCGTGTTGTGTTGTTTGTCCGGTCAGCGGATCTCGAACCGTCGTGCTCTACGACACGTAAGACCCCCGGACGACCGCCGGGCGACACGCAGCGTTCACTGAATACCTCTTTATCAACGCCATCTTGATATAGTTTTTGAGTTTCTACTCATTTTGTTAAAGTTGTACATCTTTAAATGAAGTTCTGCCCCATTGACCAACAATCTACTCGTGTACGTGAACATTTAAAAGCAGAGACATAAGCGATTCAGGTGAGTCTTGTTAGGCCACGCCCCCCTCTAAATCAGAAGCTCCACCCATCTGGTGCTGCGTACAAACAAAAACAAACGTGCTGAGGTGTTTTGTGAACGCTGTTTGACCCGCCTGACAGAAGCATGACAACCTTATCCCGATCCTGGTCCTGATCCCGGTCCTGGTCCTGATCCTGGTGTAATGGCCCACTGCAGAGCGAGAAGTTGAGGTCCAGCAATCAGATTGAGCGGAGGTCAGCTGACCTTGTTTATTTTTTATTTATTGGTTGTTTGATAGAGACGGAGCACGTTAATGAACGTCGGTAAAACGGTACGAGATGTGAACATGCCGGAGTTAGCAAGAATGCTATAGGAGGCGTTGCAAGCTCATGCAAAGCCTTAAACATAGAACATATTTTAAACTCTCAATGAATTATATATATATATAGATATTTATTTATTTTATATCTTTTAAAACATCCATCGATGCCTCCTCTCCACTTTCTACATTTAATGGAACATCATTTTAGATGGGTCTCATGAGTACACCTATCAACACCATTTTAAAGTTCTTGGTTAATATATATATTTAGTTTTTTATCCGCACTGTATCCATGCTAAGCTAGGCTAACAGTCCTGGACCTCTTTGTGGCTTAGCTTAGCATAAAGACTGGAAAGAGGAGAAATAGCTAGCCAGGTTTCGTCAAAAGTAAAAAAAAGTACACTTATGAAGTTCATTGGTTAATATATATATATATATATATATATATATATATATATATTTTTTTTTTTTTTTTTTTTTTCATCCGCACTGTATCCATGCTAAGCTAGGCTAACAGTCCTGGACTGTTCCTTTAAATTTGCGTTCTTGTTCGTTCACTGAGCTTCATCACTAACTCGTCGGTTCAGTGTCGTCGGTTTGAGTCTCTGCAGTGGTGTTAATGGTGTTTTAATTCATCGTCATTAATTCATTTAATGCCTCTGATGTTTAAAACGACCACGTTCACGCTGAAATATGATGAAATATGTTCAGTAATTAAAACTGATTTTAATCTGCCGCCTGTGAGGAGTTTCCTTCCAAAATGATCAAATCGAATTTAATAAATATACTTTGTTGGATTAAAGGCAAAATAGAAATTAATAAAAAATGTTTTCAGCAAAATTCCCGTCTTTTGTAGATAATGAAAGTAATTTGTTTGTCTTTTGATGATTTTGGAAGTGAACTCTTCACACTTTAAGTCTGTAAATGTAATCTCACTTTATTGTGTTTCATGGTGACTGTTGGACTTTAGAGAGATGACTCATTTTGAAATGTTCAGTCTGAACTGATAAGACGTATCTATACCAACATTTTAATATCCATAAACATGACTCATAATTCAGTCAGATCTTTAATCAGCCTAACTGAAACATGACTAACAAATAAATTCATAAAATCATTCCAACTGTAAAATGTCTTCACCCCCGAGTCCTGACAGACACATGAATCAATCAAGAGTAATATGAAATCTTTTAAAAAGTTTTAATTCCTGAAATTGTTTTGCTAATTGTTGTTGGAAGTTTTTGTGTAAAGAAGAAACGCCTCCCTAAAACACAGTAGGTCAAACAGGAAGTTCAGATGTATTTAAATGTACTTGTTAAAAAAAGTAATTCCAATGATTTTTGTGTAGAACATTTTACTGGTCCTGATTAATCTCCCAGTCTGATGATGTGACGTCATCAGACTGGGAGACTTTTGTAACCTCTGAGTGATGAAGGTGTTTCTGGATTATCTTCAATGAGGAACATGAACTCTGACCTCTGACCTTTCTGTCCATCAGGAACCTTCCTGATGTCACAGCGGAGGAGTTCTCCAAAGTCGATCTCCGTCAGTTCAAGTGGATCCACTTGGAGGTGAGACACTGAAACTACCAGACTAACCTGACTAAACCAGACTAACATGACTAAATCAGACTAACCTGACTCAAACAGACTAACCTGGCTCAACCAGACTAACCTGACTCAACCAGACTAACCTGGCTCAACCAGACTAACCTGACTCAACCAGACTAACCTGACTAAATCAGACTAACCAGACTAACATGACTCAAACAGACTAACCTGACTCAATCAGAGTAACCTGACTAAACAAGACTAACATGACTCAACCAGACTAACATGACTCAAACAGACTAACCTGACTCAATCAGAGTAACCTGACTCAAACAGACTAACCTGACTCAATCAGAGTAACCTGACTAAACAGGACTAACCTGACTCAACCAGACTAACATGACTCAAACAGACTAACCTGACTCAATCAGAGTAACCTGACTAAACAAGACTAACCTGACTCAATCAGACTAAACTGACTCAACCAGATTAACCTGACTAAACAAGACTAACATGACTCAACCAGACTAACATGACTCAAACAGACTAACCTGACTCAATCAGAGTAACCTGACTAAACAAGACTAACCTGACTCAATCAGACTAAACTGACTCAACCAGATTAACCTGACTAAACAAGACTAACATGACTCAACCAGACTAACCTGACTAAATCAGACTAACATGACTCAACCAGACTAATCTGACTAAACAGGCTAAATTGACTACTCAAAACCTGACTAAACCTGACTACCAGATTGTCGAAACCCCACAAATCAGAATCAGAACCGTTTAAATTTGACCAAACCCGACTAATCTGACCAACTAATCTGACCACACAGACTAGACTAACCCTTCTATCTCCTGAATTTAACCTTTTGAAGTTCCAGTGTTTCAAAACAGTGTGAAATATAAATGTATCAAACTAACGTATCGTTACAGAATACACAGAATACTACAGTATACCAGTGTTTTCTTATTTTAACTCCTTCAGGGCCGTAATGCTGAGGATCAGGTGAAGATGATCCAGCGGGTCGTGATGTTTAACGGCACGTTGCCTCGGCAGCAGAGAATCACCGTCTCCGTGGAGATAGAGAAGACCAGAGAACCGCTGTATCAGCTGTTTCCTCACGGTGACGTGGTGCGAGTCTTTAAGAGACGACAGTTTTTATTTAACATGCCTTAAATACAACGTGAGGTTGTCTGTCTCTCTCTCTCTCTGACCTGTCTCTCTCTCAGGGCTGTCATACTGGCCTGTCTCTCTCTCTCTCTCTCTCTCGCTCTCTCTCTCTCTCTCAGGGCTGTCTCTCAGGTGTTCTTGTCTCTTTCAGGTGTTTGTCAGTAAAGACGTGGCCCGTCACTTCGGCTTCCTGTCCGCTGAAGCCGCTCTGAAAGGACTCTACAGTCGGGTCAAACAGGGGTGAGTGGAGGATCAGGATTGGACAAATGAAAAGAATCAAAGCGTGTTGCGCCCACAGATGTATAATAAGTGCTGAATTAAAGCCAATACAATATATCCATTATTACAGCTGCATACAGCTAGAAAACAACTATTTATTCCACTTTTAGTGATTATTACAACTTCTAGGACATCATCATGTCTCTTTCCCAGTTTAATTAAGGCAACAGGAAATGTCTTTTTGGGCCCGATGACGTCATGTGACACACCTGGAAGTTGTAATTACAGAATTTGACCACCATGTAAAGTTGTACATCCACGGTTAAGAGATGAGGAGGAGGTCAAAGGTCAGCAATTAGAACAGATGAGGAGAGGAGTCGGTTTAAACTGCTGATCCAGAAGGTCAGAGCTGTCTCTCTCTCTCTCTCTGTGACCTGTCTGTCCCTCAGAGCTGTCTCTCTCTCTCTCTGTGACCTGTCTGTCCCTCAGACCTGTCTCTCCCTGGCTGTCTCTCTCTCTCTGTGACCTTTCTCTCTCTCTCTCTGTGACCTGTCTCTCTCTCATGGCTTTCTTTCCCTCTCTAAACTCTCTCTCTCAGAGCTGTCTATCTGACCTGTCTCTTTCTCACGCTGACGTGTCTGTTGCACCTGTCTCTCCCTCTCTGACCTGTCTCTCCCTCTCTGACCTGTTTCTCTCTCTCTCAGGGCTGTCCTGGTATGTGCTTGGGCAGAAAAAGGAGCGGATGCTGTGGGTCCAGACGGTACGGTCGTTCATTCAGATGCGTTTCCTCCTGAAGCTCTCGTCGATACTCTCGGAGCCGGAGACACTTTCAACTCTGCCGTCATCTACACACTGTCCAACGGTGAGACATTACACCCTCCAACACGGTGAGACGTTACACCGTCCAACGCGGTGAGACGTTACACCGTCCAACACGGTGAGACGTTACACCCTCCAACACGGTGAGACGTTACACCCTCCAACACGGTGAGACGTTACACCGTACAACGCGGTGAGACGTTACACCGTCCAACGGTGAGCCGTCACACCGTCCAACGCGGTGAGACGTCACACCGTCCAACGCGGTGAGACGTCGCACCGTCCAACGCGGTGAGACGTCGCACCGTCCAACGCGGTGAGACGTCGCACCGTCCAACGCGGTGAGACGTCGCACCGTCCAACGCGGTGAGACGTCGCACCGTCCAACGCGGTGAGACGTCGCACCGTCCAACGCGGTGAGACGTCGCACCGTCCAACGCGCTGAGACGTCGCACCGTCCAACGCGGTGAGACGTCGCACCGTCCAACGCGGTGAGACGTCGCACCGTCCAACGCGGTGAGACGTCGCACCGTCCAACGCGGTGAGACGTCGCACCGTCCAACGCGCTGAGACGTCGCACCGTCCAACGCGCTGAGACGTCGCACCGTCCAACGCGGTGAGACGTCGCACCGTCCAACGCGGTGAGACGTCGCACCGTCCAACGCGGTGAGACGTCACACCGTCCAACGCGCTGAGACGTCACACCGTCCAACGCGGTGAGACGTCACACCGTCCAACGCGCTGAGACGTCACACCGTCCAACGCGGTGAGACGTCACACCGTCCAACGCGGTGAGACGTCACACCGTCCAACGCGGTGAGACGTCACACCGTCCAACGCGGTGAGACGTCACACCGTCCAACGCGCTGAGACGTCACACCGTCCAACGCGCTGAGACGTCACACCGTCCAACGCGCTGAGACGTCACACCGTCCAACGCGGTGAGACGTCACACCGTCCAACGCGGTGAGACGTCACACCCTCCAACGCGCTGAGACGTCACACCGTCCAACGCGCTGAGACGTCACACCGTCCAACGCGCTGAGACGTCACACCGTCCAACGCGGTGAGACGTCACACCGTCCAACGCGCTGAGACGTCACACCGTCCAACGCGGTGAGACGTCACACCGTCCAACGCGGTGAGACGTCACACCGTCCAACGCGGTGAGACGTCACACCGTCCAACGCGGTGAGACGTCACACCGTCCAACGCGGTGAGACGTCACACCGTCCAACGCGGTGAGACGTCACACCGTCCAACGCGCTGAGACGTCACACCGTCCAACGCGCTGAGACGTCACACCGTCCAACGCGCTGAGACGTCACACCGTCCAACGCGGTGAGACGTCACACCGTCCAACGCGGTGAGACGTCACACCGTCCAACGCGGTGAGACGTCACACCGTCCAACGCGCTGAGACGTCACACCGTCCAACGCGCTGAGACGTCACACCGTCCAACGCGCTGAGACGTCACACCGTCCAACGCGGTGAGACGTCACACCGTCCAACGCGGTGAGACGTCACACCGTCCAACGCGGTGAGGCGTCACACCGTCCAACGCGGTGAGGCGTCACACCGTCCAACGCGGTGAGGCGTCACACCGTCCAACGCGGTGAGGCGTCACACCGTCCAACGCGGTGAGGCGTCACACCCTCCAACGCGGTGAGGCGTCACACCGTCCAACGCGGTGAGACGTCACACCGTCCAACGCGGTGAGACGTCACACCGTCCAACGCGGTGAGACGTTGCACACATATATATATATTTATTAAATGAATAAATACATTCTCCAACCGCAGGTGGAAGTCTGCAGGACGCACTGACCTTCGGCTGCAGAGTCGCCGGCAGGAAGTGCGGTTTCCACGGTTATGACGGCATCGCCGAAAACTTTGGCGACTGACTGAAGAGTTTAAAACAGACGGATTCAAAGAACTGTGGTGAAGGTCTGAGGTCACTCACACTGTAAAAGATGACGAGTTAAAAACACAGTTTTATTTTTTATGAAATAAAAACAAACTCGGGATTTTATTCAGCACTCAAATTACAATAAATTCTATTTAATTAAAAAAATAAAAAGTGAAGCTTCGTAAAAACTGATTATCACATCAAGTGTCTGAGCTGCATGTTTACAACTAATTAACTATTTGTTAACTAATTAAAGTGGCAACAGACAGGTCTTTTGCTCAAACTTATCATTATGAAGTAAATGTTGATTGCACAATGTAATAGCTATAGAACAATGACATCTGCGTTTACTTTGGTTCCTGCATTACTCGTTTACCAGAGAGCGTTTCGCTAAGAGACAACTCGACAAATTAGCTTACCATAGCTATCCCCAGTTAGTGGAAATGGTGGACTTAGAAAAGCTAGTTAAAGTTGAAACTATAACTGCTTTAATACAGATTAATAAACTTGTAAAGAGAAAATAATTAATATAAGTAATAACAGATAAATGATATGTTACTAATTGATCTTTAGCTGATATTACAACTATTATAATAACTATTAACAAGCTGCTAATACAATAGTTGAGTGTTAATTAACTGTTAACTGTGTGATTCAGTGGCTTTAAATGGCTTTAAAACATTCACTTAAAATGATTTCATTGCTGTATGTTTTGTTTTTTCTACCTGATGAGAATAAAATCTGTCACACAAATAAATAACGTTATTGATCTGACTGACTGTTCATTGATTAATTTAACGTTTAAATGTTTAAATTTGACTCTGCAGTGATTCAAAAAGCTGACTCTCTTCAGGAAATCTGAAAGTGAAATGCGAAAGTATCTTTAAAGCTGCATTCTCTCTAGTGTCCACCAGGGGGCGACTCCTCTGGTTGTATAGAAGTCTATGAGAAAATGACTCTACTTCTCTCTTGATTTATTACCTCAGTAAACATTGTAAACATGAGTTTATGGTCTCAATCTCTAGTTTCAAGTCTACATACAGCATGATGTTCATTTAGTACATTATGGTCCATTTAGAGAACCGGAGGTTGCCGCCTGGTAACTACCCGAGCTATACTCCTCCGTAGTCCAAATATGGTCACTTCTGTTCACTGGTTGCAAAAACCAACATGGCGACCTCCCAAATCCACTGGGGACCGTGAAAATGGTGAACTAGAGGCTTTCAAAACCCATGGTCCCATTAGTTAACATGTAAGGGGTGGCGTTTATGACCTATACTGCAGCCAGCCACCAGGGGGCGATCAAGATGTCTTCACTTTTGGGGTTTAACATATAAAGGTTAAATGTTTAAACTTACGTTGTGATATTCAACTACTTCCTCAATGAAATCCATCCCATCAGCCAGAGGGATGCGAACCCCTCTCTTTGTCCAGTCTGAACACACACACACACACACACACACACACACACAGTCAGTGTCAAAGTGTGTTACAGTCCTTTTAAGCCCGACGAAGACCATTTGGGGTTCCCTCGAGAAAGTTAAGCGTACAGAGTGTCTTACAATGCACTTATTAAGAACAAATATAATGGATGTTATACACGTTATAGACCTGATTAAACAGCAAAGTCTGGGCTACAAGATCATGTAAGCCGTTTTTACATGCTCCAAACACAACTCAAACAACCAACTATAAGAATGACCAAAATATCATATTCATATTCTCGGAGGTACCGAGTGAAAGCTACTTGCTAACAAAGAAACCGACGACAGAAAGCAAGCCAATTCTACACAGATTCTACTGATATCTTCAATATTTCTCTCTGTGAAACCATCACCGAGATATGAGCCAACAAACACAGCAACACAAACCACTTATTGCTTATTATCAGAAAACGCGGTCCAACGCCCGGTCCAACATAGCACATAGCTCTGTTAGTGTAGAGCACGAGGTTTCGAGGGCCTGAAAGCGATCCTCGTTTAAGTTAGCGTTGGTCTCAAGGCTTGCGATTCGCTCGCCATTTTCAGTCAATGTGGCTTGTATCACATCTAGTTTGGTTTCGAGAGATGCAAACGCAGTTTTGAGTTCGGTAGAGAGGGCCGATGATATGGACTGTTCCTCCAGCAGGCTAGTCAGGTCAGACATGCTAACTTGACTAGCTTGGGGCGCCGGCTCGTCTTTTGTAGCATCTTCCCTCTTGTTCAGTTTAGTTCTGCTGGTCATGGTGCAGAAGGACAGTACCTGCCTTTGCGCAAGCTGTTAATTTACTTTTTGGGTCTAAAAAGAGTGATAATTGAAAAAGTTACGGGAGAGTGCGAGGCGTGCGTCTACTCCATATCCCTCTCCACCGGAAGTCCTCTACTGCATCTCTTCTGTCTCTCTATTTAGGGATTACTGTGTCTGCACTTTATCTTGTCTTTAATGTGTCCCCACTGTGTCTCTATTGTAACTTTACTCACCAGCATCATGATGGCTCCAAAGTAGGTGGTTTTCAGCAACATCTCCAGGTCTTTGGGCATCTGAAGAACGAGACGACACAAACAGAACAATGACGGTCAGACAGTGGATACATCCCAAGTCTCTTAATTGCATCCCCGTTTCCCTCACTTGTGTCCTTTCCTTGCGTCTTAGTCCCTCCCACCAGGGATGCATGGAGAGACGCAAGGAAACCATGCAAGGAGAGAGGAAACAAGGAAATATGTTTTAAGATACATTAGACGTCCTTTCCTCTAAAGCAGGGGTGTCAAACTCATCTTCACTCTGGGCCATGCTGTACATGCATACTGTACATCCTGTACATACAGTATGTACAGGATACTGTACATACTGTACATCAGGGGTCGCCAATAGGCGGACCGCGGTCCGGATCCGGACCCAGACGCTGTCCTATCCGGACCCGGACGTATAATTGATGGATAATTGAGAATTAGCGAGAAACGCGAATTTGGAGGAAAAAACGTAACGTGATGAAACATGAAGCCCCCCCCCGTGTTCCGGTTCAGTTCACGCGGTCACTCGTTAACATTAAACCAGAACACCGGCGGATCTGCTGGCAGGTTGTTTTTTTTAACTCAAAGTAGAATCAAAGGCCCAGATACTGATGAGATGATGAGGTCAAAGAGGAGGCTGTTTGTGTAGTGCAGCTTGAAGCAGGGCTGAGCTGTGAGTGGAGCTGGGCCTGGATAAAGGTGGAGGTCTAAACAGACGTGAGTACAGCTTCCTGCTGTCACAGTGTTTTAAATACATTGATGAGGCAGGTCTGCTGAATGCAGCCTCTGCTCCAAGGAGATAAAGTACAGCAACAAGGGCGTGCCCTCTTATCACACTACCAGACACTGTTCACTGTAATGACCACAGCCAGAGTAGATTATCATTTTAATTTAAATAATATAACTGGATTGAATGCATATTAATTGCAAATAGAAGATAGGCCACTATTCTAACAGCTGTACAGTAACAGTAGAAGTTAATATGAAGACGTACAGTAACAGTAGAAGTTAATATGAAGACATACAGTAACAGTAGAAGTTAATATGAAGACATACAGTAACAGTAGAAGTTAATATGAAGACATACAGTAACAGTAGAAGTTAATATGAAGACGTACAGTAACAGTAGAAGTTAATATGAAGACATACAGTAACAGTAGAAGTTAATATGAAGACATACAGTAACAGTAGAAGTTAATATGAAGACGTACAGTAACAGTAGAAGTTAATATGAAGACATACAGTAACAGTAGAAGTTAATATGAAGACGTACAGTAACAGTAGAAGTTAATATGAAGACATACAGTAACAGTAGAAGTTAATATGAAGACGTACAGTAACAGTAGAAGTTAATATGAAGACGTACAGTAACAGTAGAAGTTAATATGAAGACATACAGTAACAGTAGAAGTTAATATGAAGACGTACAGTAACAGTAGAAGTTAATATGAAGACATACAGTAACAGTAGAAGTTAATATGAAGACGTACAGTAACAGTAGAAGTTAATATGAAGACATACAGTAACAGTAGAAGTTAATATGAAGACATACAGTAACAGTAGAAGTTAATATGAAGACATACAGTAACAGTAGAAGTTAATATGAAGACATACAGTAACAGTAGAAGTTAATATGAAGACATACAGTAACAGTAGAAGTTAATATGAAGACATACAGTAACAGTAGAAGTTAATATGAAGACGTACAGTAACAGTAGAAGTTAATATGAAGACATACAGTAACAGTAGAAGTTAATATGAAGACGTACAGTAACAGTAGAAGTTAATATGAAGACGTACAGTAACAGTAGAAGTTAATATGAAGACATACAGTAACAGTAGAAGTTAATATGAAGACGTACAGTAACAGTAGAAGTTAATATGAAGACATACAGTAACAGTAGAAGTTAATATGAAGACGTACAGTAACAGTAGAAGTTAATATGAAGACATACAGTAACAGTAGAAGTTAATATGAAGACGTACAGTAACAGTAGAAGTTAATATGAAGACATACAGTAACAGTAGAAGTTAATATGAAGACATACAGTAACAGTAGAAGTTAATATGAAGACGTACAGTAACAGTAGAAGTTAATATGAAGACGTACAGTAACAGTAGAAGTTAATATGAAGACATACAGTAACAGTAGAAGTTAATATGAAGACATACAGTAACAGTAGAAGTTAATATGAAGACATACAGTAACAGTAGAAGTTAATATGAAGACATACAGTAACAGTAGAAGTTAATATGAAGACGTACAGTAACAGTAGAAGTTAATATGAAGACATACAGTAACAGTAGAAGTTAATATGAAGACGTACAGTAACAGTAGAAGTTAATATGAAGACGTACAGTAACAGTAGAAGTTAATATGAAGACATACAGTAACAGTAGAAGTTAATATGAAGACGTACAGTAACAGTAGAAGTTAATATGAAGACATACAGTAACAGTAGAAGTTAATATGAAGACGTACAGTAACAGTAGAAGTTAATATGAAGACGTACAGTAACAGTAGAAGTTAATATGAAGACATACAGTAACAGTAGAAGTTAATATGAAGACGTACAGTAACAGTAGAAGTTAATATGAAGACATACAGTAACAGTAGAAGTTAATATGAAGACGTACAGTAACAGTAGAAGTTAATATGAAGACATACAGTAACAGTAGAAGTTAATATGAAGACATACAGTAACAGTAGAAGTTAATATGAAGACATACAGTAACAGTAGAAGTTAATATGAAGACATACAGTAACAGTAGAAGTTAATATGAAGACATACAGTAACAGGGTTCAATGAAAACGAATCACTTTATTTGCAGGCGATGGTTCTCACTACTTTTGCTATCTTTGTTTTTATTTGACTAAAACTTTTGAAAATGAGACCTCGTTCTAAATGGATTTTGTCTAATAAAGGTTGTTAATAATAATAATATTGATTTAAAAAAGAAAAAAGAAGCTAACTAGCCAGCTGTTCAACTGGAGCTGAAATAGTGATAAATTACTGAATAATAAATTATTCTTTTGCTTAAAGAGTAAATATGGTCTTATCACTAAATGTTATTCTCAGAGTACACCAGAATGCTACATTTTAAAGATCATATTTAAAAATGAAAATTCATGCCACCAGCACCCCCCCCCCCCCCCCCTCTTCCTCCCCTAGAAATGTTGTGTTGATAATGTTCCTCCCTTTTCAGCATTTGTCAGTCTCATGCCTAAGAGTTATGTGAAAAAATCAAGCAAATACCTGTCAGCAGCCTCGGCCACAAGGCTCATCTTTCTAAAATCAAGCACTTTCTTTTAAGATGTAAGTTTTTCAAAAGTTCTTTTTTGTGTATTTTATTTTTAGATGGAGCCATTATTTTACTTGAAATGAGAGAAGAACATTTATTTATGTATTTCTATGTATTATTTATAATCTATCCAGTTAAATTTGAAAACTGAGAATAATAATTGTTAAAATATAATTGATGTGTACTTTCTTTATTTGATTTGACAGTTGTTGACTACACAGAGACATTGTTACTACTAAGCTTCTTGAATATATATATATATATATATATGGCACTAAGTGGCGCGAGTTAGATATCATTGTAATGTTCCGGACCTTTGCCCGAGGAGATTTTCTCAATCTGGACCTTTTGGAATTTTAATTGAAGACCCCTGCTGTACAGTATGTACAGTATACTGTACATACTGTATACTGTAGCATACATAGCATACTGTATGTACATACAGTATGGATGTACATACTGTACATCCATACTGTACATGCAGTTATATAAATGTAAAAATACATTTAAGCACATTTCTGTTATAACTTAAATCCTTTTAATTTAGGGTTAATAAACCCACATTACTCTCAAACTTTTAAGGAAAATAGCAAAGACAAATATCAAACACAAGTTATTACAATAACTTTGTTCAAAGCTTAAAATCCTTTCAAGGGTGCGTTTGCACAATCCCACGTGAAGTATTTCATGTGTTGTAAAGCCACGTTTAAAGTAGTCTTCAATGTACTCACAATACATTTACATGTCAAATGTAAGGAAACCTATGAAGAGCTGCTTCTGTGACTGTGTGTTTAAGTATCTCATAATTCTGACTTTCTATCTCAGAACTTCGACTTTCTATCTCAGAACTTCGACTTTATATCTCATAATTTCGACTATGGGGCTATTTTTATTATCAAGTCTAACTTTAAATTATTATTTTTTTTTTTACTTTTTTTTACTTTTTTTTTTTTTTTTGCTGGCGGATTCGCGGGCCACACAAAATGATGTGGCGGGCCGACCCCCCTGTTCTAAAGCGTCACGTGAAGCAACGTCTGTTTCTGATGACGGTGCCTCATATAAAGTCATATAAACATGATGCAGCTGATCTTTGAGCTGAGTGCTGCAGGTTCACACTAGTTTATTAAAGTGTTGGAGTGTGACAGCAGCCTGAAGACACTGAGGACTGATGAAGAAGAAGAAGAGGATTTAATCCTGACGGAGCTCATCGTCCCACTCACATCAACAGAAAACTCTTTTTCCACACAGACCTGGTCCAGAGAGCTGCAGAGTGTTGAAGTTCATGAGAAGAAACTGAGTAAGTGGAACTTGAATTGATGACAAACGAGCTGCTCTTTGTTGGTTCATGTGTTGACCTCCAGTCTTTGATAACGAGTCCACAGCACAAAGTTTATCTGACAACAGATACTTGAAGCTACAGCTGGCTGTCTTTAAAGTCTACATTCAGAAACAGATCAGATTTCCTGATGAGACACAAATCAAATGAGACTGAAGACTAATGATGAACCCGTCTGTCTGTCTTCATCAGGTGGCTGCAGGTTATCAGCAACATGGAAAGGTATCACACTCAACACTTCTCATTACATTTGATCCTGTTTTACCCTTCAACATATTCATTCTTACTAACTTGATGTTGACTGTTTCTCTGCTCGTTCACTTGAACATTGACTCATAATAAACCTTTAAATCTATAAAACAGATACAGTCGTTAGATTGAGTTCTGATACTGGACTAAAGTCTGGACTTTGATACTTCAGGTGTTTTATGAAGCTCATATGTCATGTTTATTGAGGCATCTGTTGGTCAAAGTGCTCTCAAAGGTCAAAGGACCATTTCTACTCTGTTAATAAGTAACTTCATGTAATCAATGTATGCAGAGAAGCAGAACGGTTCTCGGAGCTTTCAAATGAATGCCAAGTCGTTCGCTGACGAAATCGATCCCATATTAGCAGCAGCCAATACATGAGGACATGAATGATCCATCAAGTCCATCCTTCTTACTCTGAAAACCTTGCAGTCGTTTACTGAATCAACAAAGAACACTGCTACGCACCACCCATCATGCTGTTCATGCGCTGCCTAATCTGGCACTCTATTACACACCAATATGTTCTCCACACAGTCCTCGTGTCCGGGTCACTCCATCACTCGCTTGTTTAACGTTCCAGAAGTTCAGAAGCTCTTGAAGACACACATCCACCATCGGTTCCTCCATGTTCAACGCTGTCGGTCAACTTGTAATTCCCGCCCTAATTCCGTTGATCATCGATTCCCAGATCTTCATCATGGATACCCTGGATCTCCCTCAACCCTTTCTTTTTACTGGTCAGCTTAGAAGAGTGTCCACTACTTCCACCACGTGACCAGTACATTATAACCTTTCCACTGTTCAATCTTGTCACCGTGACCTGTTTTCGTTACCTTCGCTCATTTCATGATGGCCATGTAAAAACTCATGCCATCAAAGTTCACCTTAGTGGAATAAGCTTCTTCTCTAAACTCTTAACCCTCAAAACAAACATGAGACTTTGGTCCTCCTCAGCATATATCCACTACATTCACTCAAGTAAATGTTTTTTTTACAGCGAATTCCCTACCAAAACTTCCCAACAACGACATTTGGCAGAGAGGATGAGCTACAAACATTTCAAGCCTGGACCTGGACCTGGACCTGAACATGGCCCTGGCCCTGAACCTGGACCTGGACCTGGACCTGAACATGGCCCTGGCCCTGGCCCTGAACATGGCCCTGGCCCTGAACCTGGACCTGGTCCTGGACCTGAACCCAGCTGTGTGTCCATGAAGAGTGACTGGTCTATGCATCATCCTTTACACTTCAAAGATGGATGCCACTCTGTTGATCAAAGGTGAGGATTTCAAACTGATGATGAAAACAAAGTGATGATGATGATGAAGTCAGAAGGACACTCAGGTAAAACTCTTTTACACCACATGGTTCCTCTCTTCATCCTGATTGGACAGCATTACTCTTCAACCATCATGGTCACCTCACTGCATCACTTCCTGTCTTCGCTGCACTGAATACAGCTTCAACATCAACACTGAAACATTTCTACATGAAACATTGATTTACTAAATATCTCCTAAAACTACCAGGATACAAATACACTGAGTATAGTAGGTTTATTAAATCACTGAATTTATCTGGTGTTTCTATCAGGAGGAAGCTGGAACAACCTGAACCTGAACCTGAACCTGGACCTGGACCTGAACCCAGCTGTGTGTCCATGAAGAGTGACTGGTCTATGCCTCATCTTTTTAACTTCAAAGATGGACGCCACTCTGTTGATCAAAGGTGAGGATTTCAAAGTGATGATGAAAACAAAGTGATGATGATAATGATAATAATAACTTTATTTAAATAGCACATTTCCAAACCAAAGTTACAAAGTGCTTCACAATAAAACATGGAAGCAAATAAGAAACAATCAAACCGGTAAAATTATATTTAAAATAAATAAACAAAATGAAATCCGTCAGATGTAAAAAAATAAGCCAAACGGTAAAAGTGAGTCTTCAGAAGAGATTTAAAGAGGATACTGAATTTGCCGGCCTTAGATTACCAGGAAGAGAGTTCCACAGCTGAGGGGCCCGGACAGCAAAGGCCCGTTAGTAAGTTGTGGTCGAAAAACTATATAATAGTACAGAGTGAGTGCTATAATACTGAAATAAGGAAATGTGAGGAAAGAAAGTTTTGGTGGGCAGAAGGATTGGTGTGATGTGCTCACTTCTCTTCTCTGGTCTTTGAATGTTTCTGCTGCTGATACCAGATTAAAGTGCATCGCAGTAGTCGAGTCTGGAGGAGATAAAAGCATGAATGACTCTCTCAGGTCTAAGCGAGGTACGGATCGGTTTATGGTTTTAAAGAGGATTTTGACCATGTTTAGTGATCAGATTGTAGAAATATGAGTTATTTGCTTCTTTAATCGTTTGCTGATAGGTCGACATTAGATGTTTTAGAGATGCAAGGGACCCACTGAGTTTATCCTGTTTCCACTTTTGTTCTGCCTTCGTACATTGTCTCTTTAAGTTCCTCACATCTTCATTAAACCATGAGAGAGAAGAATTCAACTTCTTACATCTGAATGGAGCTCTGGAATCTAAAATGTTTGTGCAGGAACTGTACCGACAAGCTCCTGAACTGAACTGAACTGCTCGGCAACAACTTGGGTCTGTGTTTACTTCCTGTCAGGTTATGTCATTCAAATACACAATAATGTTCACCATTACTGTGACATTATTTTCAAAAAGATGAGAATATCTCCATTGTCTGGGGAGAGGTTAGACCTTTCTGTGGTGACTGGGATATTACTATTGGGCCTGTCTAGCTTCCACTCTGATACTTCTGTCAGCACCTGCCCCAGGTGTGTGTCTGTGTGACTCTCACAGAGGGGGCGTGTCTACAGCACCTGTCTGTGTGACTCTCACAGAGGGGGCGTGTCTGCAGCACAGGACTATGAATCTCCACTCCGCCGTGGTGAAAGCGGTCACAGTCTTTTCCTTTTCATAGAGGCCTGGAACAAGCTTCATACTGAAGTGGGTGCGTGAGTGGATTTCGTAGCGTGGCTCAAGCATTTTAACCAGATTTTGAAATCCTTTGTTTTCCACACCGGAGTGTCCCCCGTCGCTGACAGACGGGATGGTGTCTCTTCATATGTGGACATGCCGATGTATTGCCATTGTCGTATGTCTTTCTCTTTAAATAACGCCTACATACCGTAACGGTTTTGTCCACCACCCTTATCCGTCATTATAAGTTACAAGACAAAATGCGAACCGTGAGGGGTGATCCTAACGGTTCACGGATCGATCCGTGAACCGTTACACCACTAATGATGATGGTGATGAGGATGGTGATGATGATGATGATGATGATGATGATGATGATGATGATGATGATGATGATGATGATGATGATGATGATGATGATGATGATGATGATGATGGTGATGATAGTGAGGATGAGAATGAGGATGAGGATGAGGATGAGGATGAGGATGAGGATGAGGTTGATGATGATGGTGATGATGATGATGATGATGATGATGTGTTTCTATCAGACTCTCTGTTGTGGGATCTCCAGGTTTTAAACCTTTACTGACTCAGATGAATGTCTCTGAGCACCAACACTCTTCTTCATTGAAACACTGTGAGCTGCCCAGTACAACCAGTCTGACACTGAGCCTTGCTCCAGGGCACTTCAGTAGTGTAAAGTGAGGGAGGGACAGCTACACGGAGGGTTTGGTGAGAGCTGTTGGGACTAAACCAAACTGGCTGGTGAAAAAAAGAGTGAACTGAAAGACTGAGCTGTTGATTCTCAGTGGGATCAGCAGGACTAGTAAACCTTTACCACTACAGGGACTCATCTGATCCACATATCACTTCATGGACCTTTACCTTGTGTTTGTCTCTGTGTGGACAGACACAATGTGAGATGATTCTTCATGATTCCTCCACAGAGAGGACCAGGAGACCTCAGAGGCTCCCAGAGGTCAGTCTGCCCAGCAGCATCAAACACACCTGGACTCCATATTTATGGTCTGTACATGTACAACTACTTTTACATCTATTCTGTTCACAATCATCTCCATGCTGCACTTTGTAGACCAGTGGATTGTCAGTCTGTCCAACATGGATCTGATCTTTGGTTCCATGGTTTTAGTTTGTGTCATTCATAGAATATTATGTTCCAGCTGCTGGAGGAGAACATCGTCACTTTTGTGAAGAACGAGCTGAAGAAGATCCAGAAGGGACTGAGTTCAGATTACCCAGAAAGATTAGAGAGTCAGAGGGAGGATGAGGAGGTGTTGGACGGTGAGGATGAAGAGCAGAGGAGGAGCAGCAGAGAGGCATTTGTGAAGATCGCACAGCACTTCCTGAGGAGAATGAAGCAGGAGGAGCTGGCTGACTGTCTGCAGAGCAGTAAGGATTTCTCTAAAGATTTAACATGCTGGATAAATGGGACGTTTACTAAAGTCTCAAGAGATGGACCAAAATATATTCAGATATGTTGACATATTTGTCTAATAATTTATTCATTGATGTTCTTTGTTTTTATTCAGGAAGTCCTTTAGGACTTCCTGCTGCAGTTTGTCAGCGTGAACTCAAATCTAACCTGAAGAAGAAGTTCCAGAGTGTGTTTGAGGGGATCACTAAAGCAGGAAAGCCAACCCTTCTGAATCAGATCTACACAGAGCTCTACATCACAGAGGGAGGGACTGCAGAGGTCAATTGTGAACATGAAGTCAGACACATTGAAATAGCATCCAGGAAACCACACAGACCAGAAACAACCATCAGACAAGAAGACCTCTTTAAAGCCTCACCTGGAAGAGAGGAACCAATCAGAACAGTGATGACAAAGGGAGTGGCTGGCATTGGGAAAACAGTCTTAACACAGAAGTTCACTCTGGACTGGGCTGAAGACAAAGAAAACCAGGACATACAGTTCACATTTCCATTCACTTTCAGAGAGCTGAATGTGCTGAAAGAGAACAAGTACAGCTTGGTGGAACTTGTTCATCACTTCTTCATTGAAACCAAAAAAGCAGGAATCTGCAGGTTTGAAGAGTTCCTGGTTCTGTTCATCTTTGACGGTCTGGATGAGTGTCGACTTCCTCTGGACTTCCACAACAATGAGATCTTGACTGATGTTACAGAGTCCACCTCAGTGGATGTGCTGCTGACAAACCTCTTCAGGGGGAAACTGCTTCCCTCTGCTCGCCTCTGGATAACCACACGACCTGCAGCAGCCAATCAGATCCCGACTGAGTATGTTGGCATGGTGACGGAGGTCAGAGGGTTCACTGACTCACAGAAGGAGGAGTACTTCAGGAAGAGATTCAGTGATGAGGAGCAGGCCAGCAGGATCATCTCCCACATCAAGACCTCACGAACCCTCCACATCATGTGCCACATCCCAGTCTTCTGCTGGATCACTACTACAGTTCTGGAGGATGTGTTGAAGACCAGAGAGGGAGGAGAGCACCCCAAGACCCTGACTGAGATGTACATCCACTTCCTGGTGGTTCAGTCCAAACTGAAGAAGGTCAAGTATGATGGAGGAGCTGAGACAGATCCACACTGGAGTCCAGAGAGCAGGAAGATGACTGAGGCTCTGGGAAAACTGGCTTTTGATCAGCTGCAGAAAGGGAACCTGATCTTCTATGAATCCGACCTAAAAGAGTGTGGCATCGATATCAGAGCGGCCTCAGTGTACTCAGGAGTGTTTACACAGATCTTTAGAGAGGAGAGAGGACTGTACCAGGACAAGGTGTTCTGCTTCGTCCATCTGAGTGTTCAGGAGTTTCTGGCTGCTCTTCATGTCCATCTGACCTTCATCAAGTCTGGTGTCAATCTGTTGTCAGAAGAACAAACATCCTCCCGGCTGTCTGAAGTCTCTAGAGACAAACCTGAACTAACACATCTCTACCAGAGTGCTGTGGACAAGGCCTTACAGAGTCAAAACGGACACCTGGACTTGTTCCTCCGCTTCCTCCTGGGTCTTTCACTGGAGACCAATCAGACTCTCCTACGAGGTCTGCTGACACATACAGGAAGTAGCTCACAGACCAATCAGAGAACAGCCCAGTACATCAAGAAGAAGATCAGTGAGGATGTGTCTCCAGAGAAAAGCATCAATCTGTTCCACTGTCTGAATGAACTGAATGATGGTTCTCTAGTGAAGGAGATCCAACAGTCCCTGAGTTCAGGACGTCTCTCCAGAGATAAACTGTCTCCTGCTCAGTGGTCAGCTCTGGTCTTCATCTTACTGTCATCAGAAAAAGATCTGGACGTGTTGGACCTGAAGAAATACTCTGCTTCAGAGGAGGCTCTTCTGAGGCTGCTGCCAGTGGTCAAAGCCTCCAAAAAAGCTCTGTAAGTACAGAGATAGTTTGATTTATATATCATAATTTAAATACGCTGCTATCTTTTCTACTTATTGTTTATTTTTTCTTCATCATTGTCTCTTCAGACTGAGTGACTGTAAGCTCTCAGAGAGAAGCTGTGAAGCTCTGTCCTCAGTTCTCAGATCCCAGTCCTCTAGTCTGAGAGAGCTGGACCTGAGTAACAACAACCTGCAGGATTCAGGAGTGAAGCGGCTGTCAGATGGACTGGAGAGTCCACATTGTACACTGGAGACTCTCAGGTGACCCTGTGAATTTATTTTCTTGGACTAAGTACTAAGTTTAAAGTTTACACACTGGTATGTCACCAGATTGGTGATGACAGTAATGAACATAAACCTCCCAGCCCTCACAGTTCCCTCAGATTATGTGACATGTGTGTTGTTTTGTGTGTTTGCAGCCTGTCAGGTTGTCTGATCACAGAGAAAGGCTGTGCTTCTCTGGCCTCAGCTCTGAGCTCCAACCCCTCCCATCTGAGAGAGCTGGACCTGAGCTACAATCATCCAGGAGTCTCAGGAGTGAAGCTGCTATCTGCTGGACAGAAGGATCCACTCTGGAGACTGGAAACTCTCAGGTATGAAGAAGCCTGCTGCAGCCACGGACAATCAGTCTGATAGAGGAGGTAGAGCTGGAGACTTTTTCTCTGTCACACTGTCAGCCTGGTTAATATGACCCTGACACACCAAGCTGACCTCAAACTACCAGAGACTCATCAAACTGTTTGTGTCCCACATCAGACCATCAATACAGACAGAAGTAGTCAGGGAATAGTAGCCAGAATGAGCCAAAACAGGGAGGGAAGGTGATGAAACTGATGTTTTTCTGGAGCGTTGTCTTCTTTCAACATTAGAAAATAGGACAGTGGTGTATCCTGACACGTTGACGGGCATCATGGTGGGTTGACATGCGTCAACGTCATCATGCTGCAGGTTTGTGGGCTCATATCAAACAATAGTTGTATGTTTTGATGCTCGTGTGTGTTGCCCTTTAGTCCAGACATCATTGTGAAAAGACAAACAGACAAAACAATCTGTTTAATTAAACGTCTTGATAAATCATCACAATAGGAATGTTTTTCTGTTTAAAAGGAGTTCAGCTTTACCTGGTTTTGGTTTGTTTTTGCACTGAGAGCCAGTTCCCTGGCTGATAAGAGTCGACTTGTTGAAACTACAGGTGACAGTCTCCCACAGACGCTCAGTGAAGAACCAACAGCTGATTGTGGACATGGTGTGTCAGAGCCCAAAGAGGTTTATTTAGGACTGGACTAAAGTTATAGGGGGACACAGGCAGTGCTCTGTGGCTGCAGACGGACTTGAACTGTAATATTTTCACCCCCAGATTACAGATAATAGAAACCAGTGTTGACTGTTGCTAGGAGACGGGATGTGAACAGCTTTGTACATCCAACCATCCACCCCAACCTCCTCCATCAGAGGGTTTGTGGCACTTTAGTGATTTCAGGCTACTTTCTCCTTTACTTCTGAGAGACAACAGTCCTTATTACACAAACACAAGCTTGTCAGGACCAAAACATCCAACAATCAATACTTCTATATTGACATCGGATCAGCTGACTCTGTGTGATGGTGAAGAGTCGTGTGGTGGTGATGAACCCATCTCTGCAGCTCTGCAGAGCTTTTTAGCCTCTTTTAGCTCCTAGTTTTGGTTCTGCAGCACATTTCCTGTTTGGTTCAGTCTCAGTGTTTCCAGCATCAGCTGTTTTCATCCAACAAGCTGTGATGAAGCCACTGTTCACTACCTGCTCAGCATCAAACAGCAGACAGACTCAGTTAGAGACTAGCTGGTGAACATAGTGGAGCATTTAGCAGCTAAAGAGACAGGTGTTTCCCTCAGGAGGTGGTGGAGACCAAAAACAGAGCTAAAAGAGAGAGAATATTGGACTTCATTCATCAGGTGACACAAACACAAAGACTCCTGATGAATCATCATGTTGATGTGTAACTGCTGGATGTGGAAGCAGCTGGTTGATATCATGTTAGACACAACTACTTTATAAGCTGATAACATGTCAGATGTTTTGTTTACAGCTTGTTTTCACTGAACCACAAGTGGACAAAGAAATCAATTGATGCAGGTTTAAACATGTGATTTACTGACTGACTGATGGAGGAAAGTGAGTGTGAAATGGATGATGATTGTCAATATAATACTGATAATAATAGATCATGAATAAGTGAACATAATGAGCTGTCGTCATGGGCCAATCAGAAGAAGCTCCAGTGAAGTAAAAGAATATGAGCTGATGAATAATAAGTGCTCCATGTGAACATGAATAACAAAGCTCTGTGTATGAGAGCGATGTAATGTCCATGTTTCCATGCTGCTCTGACCCCCCTCCTCCTTTCAGGGTGGAGCCTGCTGGAGTCCGATGGTTCAGACCAGGTCTGAGGAAGTGTAAGTGTACTTTGAGTTTGATTCATGAAAACAAAGCATCTTCAAACTGTGACATCACTCATTCACATCTCTGATGTCATCATCAAACAGATGATAGATTAATAACTGCAGCTGTATTGTGTCTTGTTCTCTCCATCAGATTCCTGTGAACTCACACTCGACACAAACACAGTGAACGGAAGACTCAAACTGTCTGACAACAACAGGGAGGTGACATGTGTGAAGGAGGATCAGTCATATCCTGATCATCCAGACAGGTTTGACCACTGGAAGCAGCTGCTGTGTAGAACTGGTCTGACTGGTCGCTGTTACTGGGAGGTCGAGTGGAGAGGAAGAGTTTTTATATCAGTGAGTTACAGAGGAATCAGAAGGAAAGGAGACAGTGAAGACTGTAGGTTTGGATTGAATGATCAGTCCTGGAGACTGGATTGCTCTGATGGTGGTCACTATGTCTATCACAATAAGTCAGGAATATACGACTCTTCCTCCTCCTCCTCCTCCTCCGGTAGAGTAGCAGTGTATGTGGACTGTCCTGCTGGCTCTCTGTCCTTCTACAGAGTCTCCTCTGACACACTGATCCACATCCACACCTTCAACACCACATTCACTGAACCTCTTTATCCTGGGTTTGGGTTCTGGTCTGGTTCCTCAGTGTCTCTGTGTTCTCTGGAGGAGGGAGAGTCTCCTCCTGCTAGAGAAACCTTCTCTCTGCTGACCAGATAGTTCAGTGTGTACAGGATCACACACAGCTGATGTTAGTTAGTATCAACCTGATGTCTCAGTGGTTGTAGATGCAGTTGGAGCAGGTGAGGGGTACCTGAGCTGGTCTGGACTCTGGGGGGTTGAGAGCTCTCTGGGACTTGTGGTGTTGCAGATGGATGTCTGAAGAGCTGAGCGAAGGTCCATGTAATGACCTGACATGATGTGTTGTCTGAGAGAAGCTGTGAAACATCTTTTACTTTGTGTATAAAACTGAACTTTATTGTTTTGCACCACAAAATTTATTTAAAATGTATTGTTTTCAGAGTTTTTCTGGATCAAATTCAGCATCTGTGGAAAAATAATCACAACTTGTAAAGAGTTAAACCCTGTATGTACCAACGTACATTTATAACAAATACCACACATATTACGGTAATCAGCGTTGCATATGTGTCTGACCAAAATACCAAAAAAGCAAAAAAGAAATGATTCATTTAAAGTGTTTTTGTTTGTAATATGTATAATAAGCATATAATTTAGTTATCGCTACTGAGAATTTAACAAACAAAAAAACATGACGTAGATAGGTTTGCAGTTTTCAAGGTGTATATTTCAAATTGCATCTCTTACACACATGAAGATAAAGTTGTGAACATCTATTATCAGAATCATTATAACTGTATTATAACTGCTACTGTGTAAAGGGAATACTGCTGTTAAAAAGAACCTTATTTGTTTAAAGTGTTTGCAAACCAAATGTTATTGTACTTTTGTTCATATAGCAGTACTTTTAAAATAAAAGTGCACAATTCACTTAAAATGATTTCATTGCTGTATGTTTTGTTTGTTTTAATAAAATCTGTCACACAAATGAATAACGTTATTGATCTGACTGACTGAAGTGAAACCTGACGCTGTTTAAATGTTTAAATTTGACTCAGTGATTCAAAAAGCTGACTCTCTTCAGGAAATCCAAAAGTATCTTTAAAGCTGCATTCTCTCTAGTGTCCACCAGGGGGCGACTCCTCTGGTTGTATAGAAGTCTATGAGAAAATGACTCTACTTCTCTCTTGATTTATTACCTCAGTAAACATTGTAAACATGAGTTTATGGTCTCAATCTCTAGTTTCAAGTCTTCTTCAATACAGCATGATGTTCATTTAGTAAATTACTTATAACTTGTATGAAAAAGTAAATTAGGAGTTTTATTTGTTTTTGTTTAGCTTTGTTGTTAATACAAACATCAGAGAGTGGCATTTCCACTGTGAGCTGTTATCTCAGAGAACCACAATATGGTTGTACTGATACTTTCTCACCTTTTATTGTGTTCAAGAAAATACTCTGGAGTCTGTTAGTCTAAACTTTATTCGGGGAGGACTCTCAGACCTTTATGTCCTCACCACTTTCCAAATTAAACCTTCGCCTACACAAACATATTATCTCATAGAATATGATGCATTGCTGCAGATTAAACTATCCAACAGTGTATAAAGGAGTTAAAAACATCTACAGCAGTATACATATACATTAATGCAGCAGTACTATTAATCCCGAAACATCATATATATAATAGAAAAACACAGACGTCATGATGTGGTAACATGTTACCACATCATGAATACTTCTAGGCTACAAGTAGGAGAACGGGGTTGGTTGTCACAATGTTATTTTAATGGGAAAAATCTTAAAAAGAAGGCAGAACTAAAATGATCTGGCCGAGAGCGGATGTGGAACTGGGGTAGATATACTGTTCGGCGATGAGTGGATTGAAGGCAGCTGTGTGGACTGGGCAGGTGAGTTGAATGAGTTGAAGCAGGAGGAAGCAGGGAGGAGACCGGGGGCGGAGCCACACACAGACACAGAGACTGAGGAGTCACCTTGTCACCTAATCGTGACAAGTTTAATTGCATTGACAAGTTGACAAATGCATAACTTAATAAATCTTAACACAAAATGAGCAAGGAATATGAACAGGAAACATCTTTAGGCCAGCCTATATAACAACATAAAGAACAAAACAAATAGGCCAAACAATAAACAACAACCTCTTGCTCATTTATCTTTGAGCAATATCTTGCCAGTGTTCTGTAATTTATGCCCAAATCCTTGGCAGTGCTCCGGATGGACTTGTTATGTAATTTCACCTGCCTGACTGCCCTCATCATGACATCTGGTGGAGTGAGGCCCTTCTTCGTCTTCCTAGTAAAGTTTCTACCCATGTTTCTTTATAAAAAAAAGAGAGAAAGTAATAGTAATCTCACCATGCATGATTTTGCAAACGTAGGAGCATGTGACGACCAACCCCAAAGAGAATGTGATGACCGACCCCAACTGGAATTTCTTGCTAGCATCAAGGCTAACAACGATCTAACAACTAGTTAGCTAGCTAACGACAATCAAAACTATAGCTTTCCCTTCACCCTTTTTAAGGGTAAACATTGTTTTGTTATAAACCCATTGTGTAAAAGCCTAGAAGAAAAATACTGAGGAGCTGAACATTTTCTATTTGACATGAAAAACACAAAAAGTCCTCTCACCTCAAGTTCAGCTGTCTTACTGCAGAGAAGACTATGTACGTGAGCTCTGATTCCAATTCCGGACATTACCGTACCAACATTTGGGAAACAGCGTCCTCTGATGGCGAGATATAATGAATGTGACACCCAACCCCGCTCTGCCCTACATTTTGCTGACAATACTTTTACTACGGTTTTGAATGCAGGACTTTAACGTGTAGTGGAGTATTTTCACAATGTGGTATTAGTACTTTTACTTCAGAAAAGGATCTGAATACTTCTGTTTCACTGATGTACAAGGTGGTTAAAGATAACGCAGCAATGCGCAAAGAGCAGAGGAAGACTGTTAGCAAGAAACATGGATGTAAACAACGTGCACTTGATTTTAACATATCTGCGTATATTTATACACATAAATGTGTGTGTGGATGTGTGTGTATATATATATATATATATGTGTATATACATACATATGTATATATACGTATATATATACATGTCTTGTATATATTCACATATTGTTATATATGTTCACTAAGTATTATATATTTATATATATATATATGTGTGTATATATATATTCTACATATATATATTTAGACAGAGTTGGTTCCTGGTTCTGTCTGATTGCTCCCTGTGATCATGTCTCTCAGTCCTTTGCTGAAGTGAAGATTCGCTCCGATCAAGATGAAACCCTGCAGAGATCAACACAACTGCTGTCAACACCAGTGAGGAAATACAACATCACATGGTACAGTAGAGGGTCAAAATAATAAAGACTAATGCTGCAATCCATTGCAAGTCGAAGGTTGATAATTCCAAGTCAGTATTCCCGATTTACGATCTTAATGCGTTTGTATGGCTGTATGGTTGTTTTTTTCAGAGTACAATGGATTGCAGCATAATGACCAGATTATCACATGGTACAATCATGACGTTACACCCAACAAATAACTCATTAAAATCAAACTAATCAAAAAAATGAACATTCATCAGCGTGATAATAACTGCCTAAAATGGCAGAAACCATATTTGGGAAAGATTTATTTGACTTTTATGTTTTAGTTTGTCCCATGACTCATCCAGACGGCAACCTCCGGTTCTGATAAGTGAGGTTAATACTGAAGTGTCTTAAAAGCTGCATTCTCTCTAATGACCATCAGGGGGCGACTCCTCTGATTGTATAGAAGTCTATGAGAAAATGACTCTACTTCTCTCTTGATTTATTCCCTCAGTAAACATTGTAAACATGAGTTTATGGTCTCAATCTCTAGTTTCAAGTCTTCTTCAATACAGCATGATGTTCATTTAGTACATTATGGTCCATTTAGAGAAGTCAAAATACGGTCACTTCTGTTCACTGGTTGCAAAAACCTACATGGCGACTGCCAAAATCCAAGATGAGGACCGACAAAATGGTGAACTAGAGGCTTTCAAAACGGGGCGGCGTTTATGACCTATACTGCAGCCAGCCACCAGGGGGCGATCAAGATGTCTTCACTTTTGGGGTTTAACATATAAAGGTTAAATGTTTAAACTTACGTTGTGATATTCAACTACTTCCTCAATGAAATCCATCCCATCAGCCAGAGGGATGCGAACCCCTCTCTTTGTCCAGTCTGAACACACACACACACACACACACACACAGTCAGTGTCACAGTGTGTTACAGTTAAACATGCAATCACTGTTTGTTTCACAGTTGATGAATCAGATTCTTACTGTTGATTAAAGGAACCACAGACATCTGCAACATGGTCTTCAGAGGAGCCTGCAGAGGAATCAACTGACAGACAGACGGGCGACTGTTACGTATTTTACTTACTGTTGTGAGTCAGATTTAAGAGAAATGTTGTAACTCAGTAGTAAAAGATTAAAAAAAACAGCACTTACTGCCAGAGATTCCAGAGCCGATTGATTGGAGAATATTTTAAATCTGAAAGAAGACAACTCTGTTTCAGTCTGTGGTCATTTATTCTGCCACATTCTTTTGCCACAAAATGTAAAACATTTCAACGTTCTTCCTGAACCAAGGAAACATTTTGAGGGATTCTGTACAACAGCCTTTAGTAAGTCCCTCAGCTCAGGAGAAATTAAACCTGAGGGACCACTGTGCTCCTCTCTTGTGCCGCGTCTTTCAGGCGTTTTTTTTTAGACGTGTATAAAAGTTAAAATGTTCGCAACTTTTCTTGCGGAGTCGCACCGATCGTCAGTGACACATTTGAACAAGGGAGCCAATCGAATCAAGCAAGAGGCGGGCTTTACTACACTGCAACTGACTTCCTGTTTTGATGTCAGTAGTGCGATCTGATTGGCTGCCTCGGTCACGTGTGACATCGACTCCGCGCAAGTTGAGAATATTCTAGCGACGTGTCCCGGTGTGATCGGCCCTTTAAGTGTCACACTTAAGTAGAAAACGTAGAACTTTACAAAACTTTAGAGGACTGTTCCTTCATACGGTTCTCGCCATGTTGTGGCGTCAATGTGGAACTTAAATTTAGTCCCTGGTTCCACCAAAAATAACAAATTGGTCCTGGGCTCCTGTCCCCGAACTGACCAATCACATTTCTTGTAACCTGTGTGTGTGTGTGTGTGTGTGTGTGTGTGTGTGTGTGTGTGTGTGTGTGTGTGTGTGTGTGTGTGTGTGTACCTGCGGAGGTCAGCATGAACGGCCAGGCGTTTTTCCTTCATGGAAACTTTAGCGTTAAACTTTGCTTCCTGCAGGACGACAGAAACATGAAACAATAGAAATAATAAAACAGCTGTTGGACGTTTTGATCAGCAGGTTAAATCTTTGTGTGTGTGTGTGTGTGTGTGTGTGTGTGTGTGTGTGTGTGTGTGTGTGTGTGTGTGTGTGTGTGTGTGTGTGTGTGTGTGTGTGTGTGTGTGTGTGTTTGTGTGTGTGTGTGTGTGTGTACCATCGTCATGCTGCTGAGCTGGACCGGAGGCCGACCTGGAGGCAGCACTATCACCTTGACGATGGCTGTCATGACGACCGTTGCTCCGGACGTCTTGATGAAGGTTTTTGGAGGAGCGTTGACGGCGAACTGAAGAGACATCGGAGCGTCCATCAGAGCCGGGTTCTACGAGAACACAGGAGAACATGGAGTGAAGTAGTACGACACAGTACTGCGTGTTTATACAGGTGTACAGTAAATACAGGTGTGGACTAAATAATGTGAACACCTGCACTGAACTGAACCTGTCAAGTCAACTTTATTCATAAAGGCCAACGTAACAAATAACAAATTAGCATCAAGTGGTTTTACATTCCTCCATCCTGCTAACACGTCTCTACTGTGTCTTTACTGTATTCCTACTGTTTATTTACTGTGTTTCTACTGCATTTCTTCTCTTTGTTGAGTCTTTTTTGAGTCTTCACTGTGTTTCTACTGCATTTCTACTGTGTCTCCACTGTCTCTTTATTGAGTCTTCACTGTGTCTTTACTGCATTTCAAATGCGTCCCCATTGTGTCGCTACAGTGTCTCCATTGTCTCTTTACTTTGTCTTTATTGAGTCTTTATTGTGTCTCTACTGCATTTCTTATGTTTCTCCACTGTGTCTCTACTCTGTCTTTAATTAGGCTTTACTGTTTCTGTACTTTATCTCTATTTTTGTCTTTACTGTGTCTCTATTGTGTCTCTACTGCATTTTCCAATGTCTCCCTACTATGTTTCGACCATGTCTCTATTGTGTATTTATAGTGTTTCTACTGAATTTCTACAGTGTCTTCATTGTCTCTTTACTGTGTCTTTTTTGAGTCCTTACTGTGTGTCTCTTCTGTCTCTATTGTGTCTCTACTGCATTTTGCAATGTGTCCCCACTGTGTCTCTACCATGTCTCTATTGTGTCTTTATAGTGTATTTACTGCACTCCTACAGTGTCTCCACTGTGTCTCTACTCTGTCTTTATTTAGGCTTTACTGTGTCTGCACTTTATCTTGTCTTGAATGTGTCTTTACTCACCAGCATCATGATGGCTCCAAAGTAGGTGGTTCTCAACAGCATCTCCAGGTCTTTGGGCATCTGAAGGACGACACAAACAGAACAATGGAGGTTAGACTGGATCAGCTCGGTTCTCAGGATTTGTATGTTTGCTTTTCGGTCTTTCGGGGTTACAGGGGGGTGGGGGGTGGGGGTCTGTGGTGGTTTTGTGGGTCTGTGGTGGGTTCGACCTTCTCGTTGACGATGTGCATCTGGAAGATTCCTGCTTTGAAGTAAGCATACATCCCGCTGTCGAAGAAGTACTCGGACAGAGCGAGGTAAACCATCCGGTCGTACTCTCTGATGACCGGGTCGATGGCGTAGTTCGCCAACGTGTTATTTGGATTGGACAGGTCAAAGAACATCCCCTAAACACACGACACACACGTTAATGTTCCCGTCGTATTACACCGTAGACGATAACATATCATATCAATGGAGGAGGAGTCTGACCCTGAAGTGCATGTCAAGGCTCCTGGACGTCACCACGGGATCTTCGATCAGAGCGTAATCAATACCAATATAGTTATCGACCTCCGACCTCACAGGGATCGACTCCAACATCGAGTTCACGTGAACCAGAGCAGCGTGATTCAGAGCGGGACAGATCTGAGGGACAGACAGGTCAGAGAGAGAGACAGGTCAGAGATGGACAGACCTGTCAGAGAGAGAGAGACAGGTCAGAGATGGACAGACATGTCAGAGAGAGAGACAGATCTGAGGGATAGACAGGTCAGAGAGAGAGACAGGTCAGAGATGGACAGACATGTCAGAGAGAGAGACGGGTCAGAGATGGACAGACATGTCAGAGAGAGAGAGACGGGTCAGAGACAGACAGATAGGTCAGAGAGAGAGAGAGACCGGTCAGAGATGGACAGACATGTCAGAGAGAGAGACAGGTTCAGAGACAGACAGACAGGTCAGAGAGAGAGAGAGACCGGTCAGAGATGGACAGACATGTCAGAGAGAGAGACAGGTTCAGAGACAGACAGACAGGTCAGAGAGAGAGAGAGACGGGTCAGAGATGGACAGACATGTCAGAGAGAGAGACGGGTCAGAGACAGACAGACAGGTCAGAGAGAGAGAGAGACCGGTCAGAGATGGACAGACATGTCAGAGAGAGAGACAGGTTCAGAGACAGACAGACAGGTCAGAGAGAGAGAGAGACCGGTCAGAGATGGACAGACATGTCAGAGAGAGAGACGGGTCAGAGATGGACAGACATGTCAGAGAGAGAGAGACGGGTCAGAGACAGACAGACAGGTCAGAGAGAGAGAGAGACCGGTCAGAGATGGACAGACATGTCAGAGAGAGAGACAGGTTCAGAGACAGACAGACAGGTCAGAGAGAGAGAGAGACTGGTCAGAGATGGACAGATATGTCAGAGAGAGAGACAGGTCAGAGATGGACAGACAGGTCAGAGAGAGAGACAGGTCAGAGACAGACAGACATGTCAGAGAGAGAGACAGATCTGAGGGACAGACAGGTCAGAGAGAGAGACGGGTCAGAGACAGACAGACAGGTCAGAGAGAGAGACAGGTCAGAGATGGACAGACATGTCAGAGAGAGAGACGGGTCAGAGATGGACAGACATGTCAGAGAGAGAGAGACGGGTCAGAGACAGACAGACAGGTCAGAGAGAGAGAGAGACCGGTCAGAGATGGACAGACATCTCAGAGAGAGAGACGGGTCAGAGATGGACAGACATGTCAGAGAGAGAGAGACGGGTCAGAGACAGACAGACAGGTCAGAGAGAGAGGGAGACCGGTCAGAGACAGACAGACATACAGACGGGTAAGAGAGAGATCGGTTACAGAAGTTACAGAAATGTCAAAGATAGACAGACAGACAGGTCAGTGAGAGATACTTTCAGAGACAGACAGACATGTCAGAGAATTATACAGGTCAGAGAGAGAGACAGGTCAGAGACAGACAGACAGGTGAGAGACAGACAGGTGACACACCTGTTGGTTTAGGATGAAGCGCATGCCCGTTGTCAGAAAGCTGGCCAGGAAGTCGTAAACTTTCCTGAAAGATAAAACGTGTTGACAGACAGTTGTTGATTGGCCGATACCGTGGTCACATGACGGCGCGGTGAAACATTGATCAGCAATGATTGATCGTGATTAGACTTTATTGGTAATTGATTATTGATCAGCCATCACTAATTATTACTGATTACTGGTCAGTCTTATCAACAGTAATCAATAATAATTATTGATCACTACATTAGTCCCATTAACAGTGATCGTTATTGATCTCTGTATCAGTCTTATTAACAGTGATCATTATTGATTATTGATCACTACATTAGTCTTATTATCATTAATCATTATTACTGTATCAGTGTGTTTTACCCGAGCGTTCCGCTGAACTTTGCCCTCATTTTGCCGATCCTGGCATCACAGGTGATGTTATTGATCTTCAGTCGTCCTTCCTCGTCCCTGATCAGGTTCACAGCCGTGTTGATGTTCACGCCGTCGGCCGACGCGTTGATGTTTCCCGTGTCGTAGCTGACACAGAAACACGTCGTCACCGACACAATACGACCGCGTAAACAACTACATGACAACGCCGTTCCACACAAAACACAAAAGCTTCCGAATTTGGCATCGTGAAGGTCTCGAGATTCTGCTGAGCAAAATTTTGAGATGGATCTGTTGAATCCTCTGTTGCATTTTTAAAAAGATTCGTACATGCAAAGTGGCGAAAAATGACGTATTTTCACGTGACCTATGACATCGTCGTTTGAGGTATTAACTGTTCCAATTTACTGTCACATTAGTCGGACAAATACTTGGTGGTGTCCAAAAAGAATTAGCATAAAATGCCTGTAAAATTTGTATTGTCTAATGACACTTTAATGTTCCATAGAACACATAACTATTAGAGTTGTGTTGAAGTTCTGTAGAAGAACCATTAGAGTTATACTAACAGTAATGTGTATTATATTTATCTTCAGTGGAAGAACTAATGAAGTTATGAAAGTCTTCTGTAGACGGGTTATCAGACTCTAATCAGTGTTCTGTGTGAGAACCATTAGAGTCGTAGGAATGTTGGTGTTGAGTCAGTTTTCTGCGGCAGAACTCACAAGAACCAGTAGAGGATCCGTCGGTGGAAACTCAGCGAGATCGATGAGTTCTGGACGTCGAACAGCAAACCGACATCAGGGATGAACTGCAGTTCAGCGTGAGTCAGATTCAACTCGGTTATCTTCACGCTGAAGACAGACGGGAGAAGATATTAATACACGTTGAGTATTCAGAATCAAAGTATTACTTTAAATACAACTTGTACTCAGTGATGGTGTATTGGAAGCGTCCTTCTTTGCCCTTCATCTCTGGCATCGAGATGTTGGTGAGCTCTTCTTCAACAAACTTCTGAGTCTCGTACTTCACTGAAAACACAAATAAATATCGGTTATACATTTTTTCAAGGTTTTATTTGTCACATACTCAACATATTTCTATGGTTGTTGCCCCCTCCAGGACTGTGCTCTAAGTACAAATATAATATAACACAACAAGAAAATATAAACAAAAAACATAATATGTGCAAATGTTAAATATAGTACAGATGCTGAATACGGTCCACAGTATCATAGTTTAGATTTTACTTCTGGAGAATAATTACATTTCCAGTAACTTACACATATCGAGTCCTTTGTCAGTGATTCGGATTTTGCAGCCGGCGGGTTGAGCGGCGGCCATGATGGAGAACATCAAAGGGAAGAGGAGGGATAACAGACAGGAAGTCATCCTGAGCTGGAACATCTCAACCTGAAACACAGAAGAAGAAGAAGAAAATCATGGACCACAAGATGGATTCAGCAGTTGTGGTTGTGTTGTCAGGCTGGAGCAAAGGTTCTGGTTCTAAGTTCTAGGTCCAACTGTCAAACTGTCCACAAACGAAATGTCCACGGACAAACTGTCCTCCACTGTACAGAATAATCTGCAACAGTGAAATGAGGTCAGAGGTCACGATGAACAGACAGATCTGAGGGGTTTGTCCCTCCTGTTGCTCCATAACTCACAGCTGAACACATTCTGAGACTGTGTTGTCCATATAAACACTGCTCAACTTGAACTGGAGTTACCTCTGTTTCACAACCCCCCCCCCTCTTCTCTTTCTCTTTTCTCCCAGCAGCCTCCCTCTCAACTGAACTGATGAAGTAAAAACAGTCAAACAGGAAGAGAACTCTGTTTAAACTCATCTGTAAATCTCTCACTGTGATTTTAATAGTGATTGAGGTGAATAATGATTTTTGTATTTATTCATTGATTTTAATGTTTTCAGGAAGAAGATAAGGAGCTCTTGGAACAACGTAAAAAAAGGACAAGCACACAGTGAACGAAACAAACGTCCAGTTTGCTTTTTTTCTGTCATGCACCGTCAGTGCATTTGTAGTGCGAACAGTCAGCTGAACACCTGCACAGGTGTCAGCAAGAGCATCGATCACAACCAATCCTTTTACATGTCAATATAGCAGAATATGGATTTATGTTGTTAATGTCTGACGTGTAGTGATCATAAAAAAATGTCTTCGCACAGACGTCTCTACTGAAACCAGGCAGAAGACACCGGGTCTGAAAAGTGAAGCCAATGTGGAAGTGTCTTATGTCTGCATTCTCTCTAGTGTCCACCAGGGGGCGACTCCTCTGGTTCTATAGAAGTCTATGAGAAAATGACTCTACTTCTCTCTTGATTTATTACCTCAGTAAACATTGTAAACATGAGTTTATGGTCTCAATCTCTAGTTTCAAGTCTTCTTCAATACAGCATGATGTTCATTTAGTAGATTATGGTCCATTTAGAGTCAAACAGACCATAAAGCAGGGTATGCTTTAGGGCGGGGCTTACTGTGATTGACAGGTCTCTACCAGAGACGTATACGGTTTCTCTACGTCACTCCGTCGCAGTTCAAATTTGGTCACTTTTGTTCACTGGTTGCAAAAAAACAAGATGGCAATCGTCAAAATGCCAAACTCAAGGCTTCAAAAAGGCAGAAAAGCACAAACCAATTATTAAAGTGACAACGTCCCATTCTTTCATGCAGTTTAAGTAACAGAACCATGAGTTTGATTGACACCAAAGCTTTGTATTACATAATACTTTGAGACTCTGCAGAGTAATCACAGTGGGAATCATTTCATCACAACCAGCAGAAGTACAGCGTTTATGTTTCAATGTCAATTTTCCAGGAATGACAGCTTGCATGTACATGATTGGCCAATTTAGTGTCTTGCCGGATCATTGCAGCAGAAGTTAAGCCTGGTTCAACTTGTTTGCTGAAGGACCTTTAGTTTTTATTTTACTGGAACTCTGCTGCGGTTTCTGGGATCAGACATCAGTGAGATGATGCCGGACAATTTAACGTCCTGTCATTAATGCGTTGGATGTTTATAAAACAGGATGACATGTCTGAAAGGGGAACACACACACACACACACACACACACACACACACACACACACACACACACATTAATTATCTGGTCTTAATCTTCAAACAGCCTTTGAAGAACAGAAAGTCCTCACAAATATATACATACAGGACCACACACACACACACTCAGTCTGTAATCTGTGTGTTTAATTACAGCTCAGTGCCGACGGCCAATCACCATCCAGCTACTGCATTATCCACATCAGGACATCTGGCCAACCGCTAACCGCTAACAGCTAACCTTTAATTAAAAAGCTTCAGTTCAAAGACTCACACAGCCTGACCTCTGACCTCATACTTTAAACTGCTAATGGTTTCAATAGAGAGATATATATATACAATATATATATATATAA
>JAVDOI010000006.1:1172249-1379749 GCA_032191485.1 Leptoclinus maculatus | reverse complement strand
ATAAATATTTAAATATTCTGTTGAGACATTTTACCTGTAAATGTAGGAATTAAAGGATTCTAAACATACAGTTGAGATGTTTATGATATTGAGTCAGTAATTTATTAAAGTATAAAATAACATAATCATCAGCACAGCAGTCTGAGGGATCAATAACAAAGTGCACATTTATTTAATGTTTAGTATTTTATACAATGATGAAATACATGATATATTTATATATAATATAAAATATGATTTCTAATTGTATGTTACAGTAATTAAAGTGTCGCATGGTTTAAATAGTTATATTTGACACAAATCTGTTACAGAACAACTTTTATAAACAATTCCTTGTATTTATAATTCCTATTGTATATGTATGTTTGGGGGTTGGTCTGTTTGTTTGTGTGTTAAAATGCTGCGTGTGTATTAATGTACGTGTGTGTCTGTGTGTGTGTATCTCAGGACCAGCCGATCGTCCTGAACAGGAAGAAGAAGTTCGGGACTCGCGGTGCGACAGACTTCAATGGTGACTTTGAGTTTGCGGAGCGGGACGCACCGGCCCGTGGAGAAGAGTGGGCGATGGAAGACGTCATGAAACAGATCAAGATCAAGGTAGAACCCAGCACAACAGATCTTATATGTTCTCCAGTAGTGTTTTGGTCCTCTGATGTTCTCTGGTAGTGTTTTGGTCCTCTGATGTTCTCCAACACTGTTTTGTAATTGTGTTTTTTGTTTGCAGAGAACCGCGACCACTCTGGACCAGAAAATAGAGAAAATCAGGAAGAAGAGGAAAGCTGAGGCGAGTCCGCTGTCACGTTCTACTTCCTGTCTGTCCGGGTTCCACTTCATGCGTTAAAGATTAACAGGTTTTTTCATCTGCAGGAGAAACCGACTGAGATCGACCCTGCTGAAGGTTCTTCAGAGAAGAACCAGGAAGAGGAAGAGGAAGAGGAGGATGATGAAGATGATGATGAAGAGCAGGATGTGAAGCCTGCTGCAGGAGAGGCTGAAGGAGGTGCAGAAGATGATGAAGACGTAGATGAGTTTGATTCGAGTGATGAGGAGATTCTCACCAAATCAGGTGAGTCCAGCAGAGGATTTTATTTTGATTCCCGACAGGAAGCAGAAACATTTTAATCATTTAGATTCTGTTGTTTTACCAATAAATCAGTTTTAATAACCAGATAAATCCAATAAAATCTAAAAATCATTATGACTGAACTCAGTCAAACAAAACAAACAGAAAAGTTTAAATTACTAATTGTTGACCGGCTTCCTGTTTTCTCTCAGACACCCTGAGAGACAAAGAACGACGGGGGAAGAGGAGGAAGATGGGAGACGAGGTGAGGAAGAGGAGCTGATGATGACTTCAGGTTCTTGGACAGTTATTTTTTTAGGTTACCATGATAACCGCTGCGTGTTGCGTTCTCAGGCTCCGGAGTCGTACTACGAAGATGCGTCTCACTACGATGATGAGCTGACCTTTGATGGCATGAACCTGTCCCGACCGATCCTGAAGGTAACTGTGTGTGTGTGTGTGTGTGTGTGTATATGTGTGTGTGTCGTGCTGCCTTGAGAAGCCTTATATTAGCAGTGAGGAACCATTTTGGATATTTACAATGTTTACTGAGGTAATAAATCAAGAGAGAAGTAGAGTCATTTTCTCATAGACTTCTATACAACCAGAGGAGTCGCCCCCTGGTGGACACTAGAGAGAATGCAGGACGCCTGGTCGTTTTTGGTGTTGTTTCTGACCTCCTGTTGTGTCCCTGCAGGCCATCACAGCTCTGGGCTTCAAGGTGCCGACTCCCATCCAGAAGGCCTGCGTTCCCATCGGCCTGCTGGGCAAAGACCTGTGCGCCTGCGCTGCTACTGGGACAGGTATCACTGATATACTGGGACCACTGCGTCATACTGGCACCAATAACTAACACTGGAGCCAGATCGATTAATGAAATCGTTTCTCTCTTCAGGGAAGACGGCAGCCTTCATGCTGCCGGTGTTGGAGCGTTTGGTTTATAAGCCCAAGACGTCCCAGGTGACCCGGGTCTTGATTCTAGTTCCAACCAGAGAGCTGGGGATCCAGGTTCACTCTGTGGCCCGTCAGCTCGCCCAGTTCACCTCCATCACCACCTGCCTGGCTGTCGGTAATGATAACTGACAATTCTTAATTTATTTGGTCTCTGTTTGTAAAAATAATAGCTGGACTCAGTCTGACTCTGGTCTCAGTCTGACCCTGGTCCTCAGGTAACCTGTCTCGTTGTGTGTGCAGGTGGGTTGGACCTGAAGTCTCAGGAGGCTGCGTTGAGGGCAGGCCCAGACGTCCTGATAGCTACACCTGGTCGACTGATCGATCATCTTCACAACACGCCGAGCTTTGAGCTGACTCACATTGAGATCCTGATCCTGGACGAGGCCGACAGGTAAACACAGAGGCGTCGCAGAAGGACTACGTATCTCCCAATAAACAGTCGTGAATCTAAGACTCACCTGTTTGGTTCTGCTTTGTGTCTCTGTGTTCCTCTCTCAGGATGCTGGACGAGTACTTCGAGGAACAGATGAAGGAGGTCATCAGATTGTGTTCCTACAACAGACAGACCATGTTGTTCTCTGCCACGATGACTGAGGAGGTGCGTGTCATGTGACCTGTGTCTCCAGGTGTTTCAGTGTCATGTGACCTGTGTTTCAGTGTCATGTGACCTGTGTCTCCAGGTGTTTCAGTGTGTCATGTGACCTGTGTCTCCAGGTGTTTCAGTGTGTCATGTGACTTCTGTCTCCAGGTGTTTCAGTGTGTCATGTGACCTGTGTCTCCAGGTGTTTCAGTGTGTCATGTGACCTGTGTCTCCAGGTGTTTCAGTGTGTCATGTGACCTGTGTCTCCAGGTGTTTCAGTGTGTCATGTGACTTCTGTCTCCAGGTGTTTCAGTGTGTCATGTGACCTGTGTCTCCAGGTGTTTCAGTGTGTCATGTGACCTGTGTCTCCAGGTGTTTCAGTGTGTCATGTGACCTGTGTCTCCAGGTGTTTCTGTGACTTCTGTCTCCAGGTGTTTCAGTGTGTCATGTGACTTCTGTCTCCAGGTGTTTCATTGTGTCATGTGACCTGTGTCTCCAGGTGTTTCAGTGTGTCATGTGACCTGTGTCTCCAGGTGTTTCTGTGACTTCTGTGTCCAGGTGTTTCATTGTGTCATGTGACTTCTGTCTCCAGGTGAAGGACCTGGCCGCGGTCTCGTTGAAGCAGCCAATCAGGATCTTCGTGAACAGTAACACTGACGTTGCTCCATTTCTGCGACAAGAGTTTGTCAGAATCCGACAAAACAGAGAGGGAGACAGAGAGGCCGTGGTGGCTGGTAAGTACTGATAACCCTGCAGTACTACTGCATTACCAGTACTAACAATGTAGTACTGCTGTACTAACTATTGTTTGTTTTGTTAGCTCTGCTGACTCGGACGTTCCAGGATCACGTGATGTGTTTCACTCAGACGAGGAAACAAGCTCACAGATTACACATCCTGCTGGGACTGATGGGACTGAAGGTCGGAGAACTGCACGGAGAACTGAGCCAGAGCCAGAGACTGGAGAACCTCAGGTACACACACACACACACACACACACACACACACACACACACACACACACACAGAGACTGGAGATCCTAAAGTACAGTTACACAGAACCAGAGACTGGAGAACCGTAGGTATACACACACACACACAGAACCCAACCTGATAACCTCGGGTACACACACACACACACACACACCTATTTACCCTGTTATTGTTTGTTGTCCTCGTTCCAGGCGTTTTAAAGATGACCAGATCGATATCTTGGTGGCGACAGATGTTGCAGCCAGAGGTTTGGACATTGGTGGAGTCAAGACGGTGAGTCCGTACCTTTAATAGTTGATCGGAGTGGAATGAATTCTCACCACTGTACTTGTATGGTATCGCTGGGTAAACAAAAATAATGATAATGAGGGTTTATGTGGAGTTATTGACCTCTTCACACACAGACCCACCAAATATTAAAATATTATAAGTGTAGTGTATAAGGGCTAGTAGATGAGTTCATGATGTCTCAGTTATGTCTCATAAATTGTTGCAGCAATTTAGTTTTGATACCATTTGTTACACAGATTTGTTACTTGTTCTTTACTACTTAAGAATTGATCAAAAATTACATATTAATTACATAAATTAAGACACCAAGACCGATGCGATAAAAATGAACTAATAGATAAATACAATCAAATAATAATAAAATAAAGCGACGACATCACATAAAAGACAAGTCTGTAAAAATGGGTTTGAAGAAGTAATTTAAAAGAGATTACTTATACTTATAAGTTAGTTTCATCTACAGAAATGAACAGCTGTTTTTATTCAAACCAAGTCAGATTTACACTTCTGTGACGGATCCACATGAACACATCTGTCTCTCTCTGTCTCTCTCTGTCTCTGTGTCTCTCTCTCTGTCTCCGTCCTCATTCTTCTGTCTCTCTGTCTCTGTCCTCATTCTTCTGTCTCTCTGTCCCCCGTCTGTCTCCCAGGTGATAAACTTCACCATGCCGTCCACAGTGAAGCACTACGTTCACCGCGTCGGCAGGACGGCCAGAGCCGGTCGCTCGGGACGTTCTGTGTCTCTGGTCGGAGAGTCTGAGAGAAGGACTCTGAAGGAGGTGGTGAAGTCGGCCAAGAACAGCGTGAAGGCTCGAGTCCTGCCGCCAGGTATCTACACCTTTTTAGCCAATGAGTAGTTCAGGGAACCTGGGAGAGTTGGACCCTTGAGTATCGTTGATTTAAAAAGTGACCTGTTTACAGGTGAGTCGTGATGAAACTTGTCTCTTTCTCTCTGTGTCTCTCGCCGCAGACGTCATCTTGAAGTTCAGAGATCTGATCTCTAAACTGGAGAAAGACGTGCAAGCTGTGACGAGGCTGGAGATAGAGGAGAGAGAGATGGCTGCGTCTGAGGCCAAGGTACACCTGCACTCTGCTCAGGGATGTCACAATCATGGAACCTTAGTTGACGATTTCATTGTCAAACAATACCCATGTGATTGTCTTTTCTGGTTCATTTTATGCCACACAGTGGTGCTCCTCGACCCACGTCCATGTTGTTAATTGACTCTCGGGCCTTTGACTCTCGGGCCTTTGACTCTCGGGCCTTTTTTGACTCTCGGGCCTTTGACTCTCGGGCCTTTTTTGACTCTCGGGCCTTTGACTCTCGGGCCTTTGACTCTCGGGCCTTTGACTCTCGGGCCTTTTTTGACTCTCTGGCCTTTGACTCTGGGGCCTTTTACTCTCAGGCATTTGATTCTCGGGCCTTTGTCTCTCGCCTCTCGGGCCTCTCATGCCTTTGACTCTCGGGCCTTTGACTTTGGGGCCTTTGACTCTCAGGCATTTGATTCTCGCACCCATTTGACTCTAAGGCCTTTGTCTCTCACCTCTCCGGCCTCTCATGCCTTTAACTCTGGGGCCTTTGACTCTAAGGCCTTTGACTCTCGGGCCTTTGACTCTAAGGCCTTTGACTCTCGGGCCTTTGTCTCTCACCTCTCCGGCCTCTCATGCCTTTAACTCTGGGGCCTTTGACTCTCGGGCCTTTGACTCTAAGGCCTTTGACTCTCGGGCCTTTGACTCTCACCGTTTACATTTTTCTCCTGTATTTGTTTGTATAAACTGTGAAAAATCGTTTTTTACATCCTTGCGCTGTTCCATAATAATAAGTGAGTGATTATCACCAAATATTTTTACATTTTTAATGTCTGTCATTTTTCTTGTATTTTCCTGGAAGCTTCATAATAATATTATATCCGTGTGTGTGTGTGTGTGTGTGTAGTTGAGTGTGGCTCAGAAGCGCCTCGAAGGGACCGCCGACGCCATTCAAGCACAGCGAGTTTGGTTTCAAACTCAACAGGAGAGGAAACAGAGCCGTGGTGAGTACTAACACACTGCAGTTAACTGATCTCCGCTCTAGTACTGGTCTTCTGTAGTACTCCTCAGTACCTCCACAGACTGTGTTTTAACTCCTCAGTACCTCCACAGACTGTGTTTTAACTCCTCAGTACCTCCACAGACTGTGTTTTAACTCCTCAGTACCTCCACAGACTGTGTTTTAACTCCTCAGTACCTCCACAGACTGTGTTTTAACTCCTCAGTACCTCCACAGACTGTGTTTTAACTCCTCAGTACCTCCACAGACTGTGTTTTAACTCCTCAGTACCTCCACAGACTGTGTTTTAACTCCTCAGTACCTCCACAGACTGTGTTTTAACTCCTCAGTACCTCCACAGACTGTGTTTTAACTCCTCAGTACCTCCACAGACTGTGTTTTAACTCCTCAGTACCACCACAGACTGTGTTTTAACTCCTCAGTACCACCACAGACTGTGTTTTAACTCCTCAGTACCTCCACAGACTGTGTTTTAACTCCTCAGTACCTCCACAGACTGTGTTTTAACTCCTCAGTACCTCCACAGACTGTGTTTTAACTCCTCAGTACCACCACAGACTGTGTTTTAACTCCTCAGTACCTCCACAGACTGTGTTTTAACTCCTCAGTACCTCCACAGACTGTGTTTTAACTTGTCCTTCTCTTTGTCAGTGTCGAAGGCTCTGCAGGACTTCGATCTTGCTCTGAGAGGGAAGAAGAAGAGAGAAAAGTTTGTGAACTCCGGCAAGAAGAAAGAGCTAACGGTAATATAAACTACGAATACTAATCACAGGGTTTGTAAGCTGGTCCACCTTAAAGCTACTAGAAGGAACGTTTAACTGGTTATGAAACGGTCTCAAAGTTCCTCGTAGTCGCTTTAACGGTCAGTCCACCAGTCAGGTTTCAGCTCATACATTTGTTGTAGTTCGTATGAAGTACTCTGGAAAGTCTCCACATGGCGTGTTTAACTCAGAGGACTGTGAATGTTATACTAAAATACATACACAGGCAGTAGTGTCATTCTTTCCCGTTCTACCTGAATGCAGCGCATAATGCAACGTGACTGAGAGACTGAACAAAGTGTTCACTGTTCAACAAACTAATGTTCAGCTGCTGGAGGTTGTTACAGAGTGAGAGCTCTGCTTTTAAATTGATGATCTTTGTTGTCTGTCCGTCAGTCTGAGGAGCGCGCTCAGTTCGAGATCTTGAAGGCTCAGATGTTCGCCGAGAGATCGGCGAAGAGAGAACGACGCCCGAAGAGAGCGAGAGCGATGCCAGAGGACGAGATCCCGACTAAAGGTCAGATATACTACATCAGTACTATAAAATACACAGATATACTACATCAGTGCTATAAGATACACAGATATACTACATCAGCGCTATAAGATACACAGATATACTACATCAGTACTATAAAATACACAGATATACTACATCAGTGCTATAAGATACACAGATATACTACATCAGTACTATAAAATACACAGATATACTACATCAGCACTATAAGATACACAGATATACTACATCAGTACTATAAAATACACAGATATACTACATCAGTGCTATAAGATACACAGATATACTACATCAGTGCTATAAGATACACAGATATACTACATCAGTGCTATAAGATACACAGATATACTACATCAGCGCTATAAGATACACAGATATACTACATCAGCGCTATAAGATACACAGATATACTACATCAGTGCTATAAGATACACAGATATACTACATCAGCGCTATAAGATACACAGATATACTACATCAGTACTATAAGATACACAGATATACTACATCAGTACTATAAAATACACAGATATACTACATCAGTGCTATAAGATACACAGATATACTACATCAGTACTATAAGATACACAGATATACTACATCAGTACTATAAAATACACAGATATACTACATCAGTGCTATAAGATACACAGATATACTACATCAGTACTATAAAATACACAGATATACTACATCAGCGCTATAAGATACACAGATATACTACATCAGCACTATAAGATACACAGATATACTACATCAGTACTATAAGATACACAGATATACTACATCAGCACTATAAGATACACAGATATACTACATCAGCACTATAAGATACACAGATATACTACATCAGTACTATAAGATACACAGATATACTACATCAGTACTATAAGATACACAGATATACTACATCAGTACTGTAAGATACACAGATATACTACATCAGCACTATAAGATACACAGATATACTACATCAGCACTATAAGATACACAGATATACTACATCAGTACTATAAGATACACAGATATACTACATCAGCACTATAAGATACACAGATATACTACATCAGTACTATAAGATACACAGATATACTACATCAGTACTGTAAGATACACAGATATACTACATCAGTACTGTAAGATACACAGATATACTACATCAGTGCTATAAGATACACAGATATACTACATCAGCACTATAAGATACACAGATATACTACATCAGCACTATAAGATACACAGATATACTACATCAGTACTATAAGATACACAGATATACTACATCAGCACTATAAGATACACAGATATACTACATCAGTGCTGTAAGATACACAGATATACTACATCAGCGCTATAAGATACACAGATATACTACATCAGTACTATAAGATACACAGATATACTACATCAGTACTGATATACTACATCAGCACTATAAGATACACAGATATACTACATCAGCACTATAAGATACACAGATATACTACATCAGCACTATAAGATACACAGATATACTACATCAGCACTATAAGATACACAGATATACTACATCAGCACTATAAGATACACAGATATACTACATCAGTACTATAAGATACACAGATATACTACATCAGTACTTTCAATTTTAAAGCACGGAGTATTTCTTTGTATTTAATTGAGTATTCAAAATGCTCATTAGATACACGTATACTACCTCAGTCCTGTCAGATGTACTGAACTGAACTGTCTCTGCAGCAGTCAATCCTAAAGCAGGAAAAAGAGGAAAGCAATCTGTGTTTGACACAGAGCTGACCAACACCAGCAGCAAGGCTCTGAAGCACTACAGAGCTGGGTGAGTCTGTCTGTACACCTGTCTGTCTGTCTGTACACCTGTCTGTACACCTGTCTGTCGGTACACCTGTCTGTACGTCTGTCTGTCTGTCTGTACACCTGTCTGTTATTGCCATGGACTGTATATAAAAGGTGGACATAGTCACCGTTAGGTAACCTATTGGTTTGTGGACTGTTGTTTTGAAGCCATGAATTAGTCATTTTGACCGTCGCCATCTTGGTTTTTGGCAACCAGGCGTGAGGTGAGAGGGTGGAGCGAAGTACAACGGAACCCTGAATAATGTTGCAATTAACTGTCATGAACTGAAAACACTGTGAAAGGGCTAAAACCAAAACACGTACAAACATTACATTTGAACACATCAGGATAACATTACAATTTCCTTTTGCCCAATACTCATTCACTGAACAGAGCCTGAACGCATCATAATGTACCTGAACAGAACCTTCGTTTGTTAGCTGTTTTTTTTACAATGCAACATTTTCAGAAATCGGTGAACAGAAAGCATAAATGTCGATGTCGTGATCGCAGATTTTGCTGAATATTGGCGGATAACAATAGTCAGTGAATCTTTACTTCACACTGTGATGGTTTACGTTAAACTGCGTCATTAATCCGCATACTCGATGATACCTGATCCAGCATTTTAGGCTTTGTCGGAGGCATTTCTGATGTCTGTATAGCTGTCTGTCTATATAACTGTACGCCTGTCTTACCTGTCTCTTTCTGCTTACAGACCGTCCTTCGAAGACAGGAAGCGTCTCGGTATAGACAGGAAGCGCCCTGGCGGCTCAGACAGGAAGCGCCCTGGCGGCTCAGACAGGAAGCCTCCTGGCGGTTCAGACAGGAAGCGTCCTGGCGGTCCTGGCGGTTCAGACAGGAAGCGTCCTGGCGGTCCTGGCGGTTCAGACAGGAAGCGTCCTGGCGGTCCTGGCGGTTCAGACAGGAAGCGTCCTGGCGGTCCTGGCGGTTCAGACAGGAAGCGTCCTGGCGGTCCTGGCGGTTCAGACAGGAAGCGTCCTGGCGGTCCTGGCGGTTCAGACAGGAAGCGTCCTGGCGGTTCAGACAGGAAGCCTCCTGGCGGCTCCAGGTGAGTTTTACCTGCTCTCTCTTCATTTCTGTATAATAAGAACTGGATATGGCGTCGCTGCTCAGCCTTGCTTCCAATTTTGCTCAGCAGCTACTTCCCGGTATTGCAGCAAAACAGCAAAAAGCATTTTCCCCATAGAGCACTATGGTAAAAGAGACATTTTATATATATATTATGTTAAGTCTATGGGCCAGAAGCTAATAACCTTTTTAGGAAAATGGGCCTGGCGAGCAATTCTAATTGGACTGAAAAGGCGCCATTTTGGGGTTCAGTTTGCGGTTCTTATTATACATCTATGTTCCCACATCGATTGAAACAGATTAAAAATGGTGGACTCTCTGTTCTCTCCGTCAGGTTCAAGAAGAGGAAGTGAAAGCCAAGATTGCCGTCGTCGTCGTCTTTGTGTTCACCGTGTAAATCTCCAGTTGTTTTGTTCATTTTATGAAGTTTTAAATAAAGTGTCGAGCTCTATAAAAAACAAGTCTGTAGTTTCTTCTAAAGGGTCCTAACAAACCAGAGCGACGTCCTAACAAACCATGCAGATGTCAGTATGTCATGAAATATTCAGTATATTATGTCATAGAAATGTTGAAAAAGCCTAGTATAGCATGTTGAAAACTTCATAGTATAGCATGTCGAAAAAGTCATAAAAAAAGTAATATTATAGTATATTGAAAAAACTCATAGTATGTCCTAAAATATCTGGTCAAACTTACTTAGTCGAAAAAAATCGTACATCATAAAAAATTCGATAAAGTCCTAGTCAAAATATAATATGTTGAAAAAGTTATAAAGACATTATAGTATGTTGAAAAAGTCATAGAATAGTATTTCACTAAATGTATAATAAAGTTAATGGCATTTAAAAAAAAAGGTTATGGTATAGTATGAAATAAGTCATTAAAAAAGGCCTAGCATGTCGACAAAGTGATAATAAAGCCGTAGTATAGTATCTCATAGTCATTGTGTTGTATTATGAAAAAAGTCCTTCATAAAGTATGTTGAAAAAGTCGTAGTATAGTATGTAAAAAGTCACAATATACTTTTGTGTGATATAATAGTATTAGTAATAGTTTGTTGAAAGAAGTTTAAAAAAAAAAACGCATTAGTATATTATATATTTTTGTATGTAAAAATAAAATCACAGTAAGTATGTTGAAAAAGGTTTTTAAAAAAGATAGTTATAGGATGTCAAAATAAGTCAGTTTAGTTTAGTACGGAGAGAGTCGCAGGATAGTATGTCGTAAAAAAGTGATAAAGTCATCGTATAGGATTAACAAATCATAATAGTATGTCGAAATAAGTTTTAAAAAGTTACTTTATAGCATATGGAAAAAGGTGATAAGTCATATTATATTATATATTTTAGTATGTAAAAAAAAATCAGTATAGAATGTTGAAAAAAGTTTTAAAAATAAAGTTTAAAAAATCACACTATACTATGTTTGATAAAGTAATAATACAGTATGTCAAAAGAATTCACAGTATTTCATGTTGTAAAAACAATCCTATCGCCCAAAAAAAGGAAACAAAAAGTCTCAAGTTTTTTATTATATTCACAACTATTACAGAGAAGCAGTTGTCAGCAATTGAACTCTTAGTGCACAAACTCCCTACTAAATGAATATGTTTAAATTAAGGGATAAAACAAAACTTAAATGTAACATAAAATGAAGTCATATAAATTTTTGGTAGACAGGATGACAACAGTAAGCAGTAAGTTATAATTACTTATATATAAAGTGATGAGCTCAGGGGATCAGAAGTCATCAGATCTGTTGGATGAAGCGGTCCCTTAGCGTGGTCGTGTCTCCACCACCTTCTGTAGAGCTTTACGGTTGAGGGTCGTTTGTATAATGAATGACTGGATGCATCAGCGCCTATAATGGCAAAGTAAAGTGTTAAAAACAGACCTGTCAAATAAAAGGCGTAGATGTCGTAAAAAAAATCATGAAAAAGTCCTAGTATAGTATGTTGAAAAAAGTCACTTCATAGTATGTCTCAAAGTCTTCGTCATTAGTCAGTGAGACTGATTAACTCTGTTGAAGGGTAACAAAAGACTAAAGACAGTTCATCAGATTTGTTGTGGTTAAATGTTTTTAATTAATATTGAAATACGATCAAACAGGCAACGTTCTGTACAAAGATACAGTTCGTGTGAAACAAGATCTGGTCAAACGTCTTTTTCTCCAAAACAAACCAATATGATCAGGTGTTTAAACAGGTTCTCGATGGTTGAACACAACGATGGAGCCTGTAAAGTTGTTCAAACGCTTGGACACACAATGGAAACGGCAAATAAAATGTGCTGACATTCAAATGAATGACCGCGTTAAAGCGAGTCAACAGACAGCTGGTCAGTGCCAATCAAAGGAGAGATGATTGATCAGCCGATCGCACATTAATACTTAGCTGATTGATGTTGATACAGTTAATAAACAGAACGTTTACAGGCTATTCCATGTTAGACGCGCTACAATGTAGCCACCAAACGTCGCTTGTATTCAAAACTCGTGAGACGGTTGAGGGTTAGAAAAGGTCTCCTGAGAGTCGCCTACGTTCGGTGGATACACTCCAACATCAACATCTGTCCATCCTCCTCCTGATAGACACCTTCTAACTACAAACTGTCAGGTTTACACCTGTGTTTTTTGGGGGGGCGTGGCTTAACAATGATTCTCGTGCCATCCCTCAGGACAAACCTTTTAAGGGTTTTTAGATCGACAGCTGGTCAGAGATGTTGAACTCTTTTTCCAGAGGGAGGCAACGAGCTAAGGCAGTAAAAGAGACTCTTATTTTGGTTTCCTCAAGTGAGACGGATGTGTTCAAAAACTCTTCAGTTTTTAATCATTTACATTCCTGTCGCTGGGTTAATTATCTGTTGGGATTTATTCATGAATATGAATCATAATATAATTACCATTCGAGGATGATTAGAATACAAATCATACTAATGAGTGTATGACATCATGTGGGACTAATTATCAGTTTCTGATTCGTCAACATCCGAGCTAACTCATTTTTGCAATGTTAAACATAGATATGTACTGTGAGCAAAATAAAATATAATACATCATGCAAATAGAAGCCAATCGGCTTTCATCCGTCCGCACAATACTAATGAGACAGGAAGTATATACCGCAACTATAACTGGGCAGCAGGTCTTTTGATCGTTGTGTGCTTTCATCACCTTTCTAAAAACACAACAGCAAAAGTGTCAAGAATAATATGTTAATGTTTGCTACCAACGTTAGCATGTCAGGCTAACTAGCTTACTAATTAGGAAGTGTTCCTAAATCCAATCTGACGCTCGACACTAAAATCAAAGCGCTGTTGTTCAAAGAAGCAGCGTTGTGATGAAAGGGTAACGTTTTACGTGTATAATTCAAAATGGCGCCTCTTGTGCAAGAGCAAGACACTCGGAGTGACTATTTACGAACGCACCCTTAGTAACCGAGTGTTACTTCTAAGGCTGAGAGCTGATGGATAACTACTTTATCATCTGCCTTTTTTGGCATATTAAAAAATATTCTGTGGTTCCGTAGCACATATTTTGGCTATGATTGGCCAGCAATAACCTGTGTTGGATTAGATTGTGCTTGGTTTGCTCAGTAAGCACTCTTTGTAATTGTAAATGTATGTATGTAAGTATATGTTATATATTTTATTTATTCTATTAAAAAAAAAATATTGGGTCTTTCTTTTTCTTTCATTCTTTTTGTCTTTGTTAAATATATAGAAAAAAAAGGAAAAAAAGGTTATTCTGCGATAGAACGTCTTGCATACAAAGTCAGTGGAGAGACTCGAGAGGGCAGCACGGTGGAGGTGGAAATGTTTAAACTCGTAACTGACCCGGCAGAGCTGTAGTAACCATCTCAGCTTCTGAATTCAGTGGAATTCATGACATTTGATGTAACCTTTGAATCAATGTATTAAATATTAGATTCATTTGAAGTTGATGTCAGCATTGTGTAAATATTGACAGTACACAGACAGATAAACTGTAAATAATCAAAATAAATTAACTATAAATGGACTGAAGATCTTCACCTGAAGAATTTCCACAGACGGAGGGTGAGTCTGTGTTTGAGCTCTGGACAGGAAATGGAGACAAAATAAATGTAACAGTGGATATGTGACGCTGATAGTAGTGTTTACAGGTGTGTTAAATATGGAAACAAGCAACCAATCAGGTGTGAGCGTGTCCACGCAGTGAACCAATCAGGTGCGAGCGTGTCCACGCAGTGAACCAATCAGGTGCGAGCGTGTCCACGCAGTGAACCAATCAGGTGCGAGCGTGTCCACGCAGTGAACCAATCAGTTGCGAGCGTATCCCAGCAGTGAACCAATCAGGTGCGAGCGTATCCCAGCAGTGAACCAATCAGTGATGGTGAAAACAAACATTTGCTGTACAGGTTAAAACATTCACATGAATAAAACCAGTGTGACACCCGGTGATTTGGGCCGTTCACAGTTCCCATGATGCTTCACTCTGAGACTCCAGCTGGTGTTTTTAAAGTTAACTTGTACAAGTTTCACTTCACAGTTTTATAGTTGTAATTTTGAGTATCACTTTTAATTGTTCTGCTGGTTCTGCTCTGGTTTACCTCGGGCTCTACTTTGTTCCGGTCCAGGCCCGGTCTGAGTGTGGCGAGGGAGCGCAGAGCTCCGAGTCAGAGTCCGACTCCCCCTCTGCGATGTATGGCCGGACGGTGGCACAGCTGGTGGCACAGCTGGTGGCACCTTCTCCTCCTTCTCCTCCTTCTCCTCCACCTCCTCCTTTTCGGTGGTCTCCCAGGTTGGCGGAGGGGTAGAAGCTATTGTTGATGAAGTCCAGGTTCTCTCTGGACCGGGAGATGGAGAATCCACTAAAGGAGCGCTCCAGCTCCTCGTGGTCCACAGATGGTATGGACATAGAGGCGTCACTGTCTGGCTTCACCTCCTCTCCTCCTCCTCCTCTCTCCAGTCTCTCTACCCCCCCTCGGTCTCCGGTGCTGTGCCGGTGCGATCGGTTCCCGCCGTGTCTCTCTCCGGCCGGAGGAGGTGGGAGTCGAACCAGTGACCCATCCCCAACTGGACTCGGAGTGTTGCCGTGGCTGAGGTGGGGAGGGGGCGGGACCTGCTGGGAGCTGATTGGCTGCCAGGAGGTGGAGGGTGGGCAGGTGGGGGCGTTGGAGTTCCTGGGTCCGGTGGAGCTGCTGGAGCGAACCATCTTTGTCACGAAACGGCTCTTCTCAATGTGCTCGCCAGGCAACACCCTTAACAACATGTAAACAAAAATATTAACATAACAAAAGGGAAAACATCCACAAGTTAACATTTAAACAATATGGTATTAACAACAGGTCCGGGTGTGTACTGGTTCTGTGGTTTCCCAGTAATAGTAGACACTGACTGGGGGATCTTGGAGATGGACTGGCTCTTCTCCAGTTGATCCACTGGACTTTGGTAGGGCGGGGCCGGGTCGGGCTCCTTGGATCTAAAGTAGGCGTCGGTCTCGGCCTGAGGGATTCCCATTCGCTGGATGTAGATGTTAACCAGGAAGTCCAATTTTCTCTCCATGGACAGAACCTGAGGGACGAGACCAGCAGAGCTGCATCAAAATAAAACCAGCCGGTTCAGAGCTCGAGGACTTTCAGCGCTGGCTCTGCTGAAACGTCTTTTTTGGCGACAGTTTAAAAGAGACCATGTACAGTTTAAAACATAAATGTCACCATTTGATGCACCGTACCAGATTATAGCTTTAAGCTCATTCGCATCTTTGCGCATCCTTTGGTTACCTGCTTCTCCACCTTCCCCAGCCGTCCCATCATGCTTGGATCCTCGGGAAGTTCCTCATTGGCCGTTTTGGGACGGTCCTTGTCTGCGATTGGTGTCCCTCTGCCAACTATCTGATCCACTCTGTCAATCAGGAGAAAAACTATGAGCTTGAGGACCATGACCTCACATAGTGACCTCTCACAGAGTGAACTAATACACTTACAGCCTGAAGTTGTGAAGGTGAAGTGTACTTTAAACAAAGTACTGGTCTGATAGCTCAGTAAATGTGGCTTTTGCGTTTTTAAATTGAGACCAAAGTCTGATGTTTATTTAGGAGATGCTGAAACAACTTAAAATATACACTCAAGGGGTCAGAGGTCGTACCTTGACTGGAGGTTCTTGATGCGGGCGAGCATGTCCAAGTGTCCGGCTGAATACTGTTCGATCACATCCATTACATCATAGGGACGAAGACTCTCTTTAAACTTCCTCTTAGACACCATGAAGCGCATTACACTGAGAGAGAGAGAGAGAGAGGGAGAACAGGAAGTCAGCTGTCACCATCAAGAAGGAGCTCAGATGATCTCAGGCACTAACAGTTCTGATGTAGTGAATCTAGTCCAGTGGCTCTAGATTCATCTCACATACCTACAGGGTCTTCTGACAATGAGTCTGGACCAGGGGGGCAACCTCCGGGTCTGAAAAGTGAAGCCAATACTGAAGTGTCTGAAACCTGCATTCTCTCTAGTGTCCACCAGGGGGCGACTCCTCTGGTTCTATAGAAGTCTATGAGAAAATGACTCTACTTCTCTCTTGATTTATTACCTCAGTAAACATTGTAAACATGAGTTTATGGTCTCAATCTCTAGTTTCAAGTCTTCTTCAATACAGCATGATGTTCATTTAGTACATTATGGTCCATTTAGAGTCAAACAGACCATAAAGCAGGGGATGCTTTAGGGCGGGGCTACTGTGATTGACCACGGCGTTGTCCGATCATGAGTGACAGAAAACAGTTGGATGAAGTCAAACCAGGACACACAGACCCAGAGACAAAGTGCATGAACACCAACCTTTAGGACATCTAGTGTATGTGCTGCGGGCTTCACAGCTCAACCAGAATCTGGTTCTGATACCCGGCTGTATGAATTATCTTTACAGAACTTTAAATAACAAACAGGAGAGGAGCTACAGGAGGACTAAACAACACTTCTCTGTAGGACAGACACCACCACCAACAACAACAATGAGGATATAACATGATCATCATATATAAATGATGATAGTAATAATAATAGTAAAAAAAAGAAGTAGAAGAATGAAGATGGGGAAGAAAGAAGAAGGAAGAAGACCAAAGAAGAAGAAGAAGAAGGTCTTATCAAACAGCATGACAGAGGTATAAAACAGAAAACAATGAAGCTAACTGGAGGTCAGACTAACTGCTCTTACCCAACAGCTGATGGTGACCTTTGACCCTGGGGTGAGCACAAATAAAAAAAATTAAAAATAATAACGTGAATAAAAAGCAGAATGAGTTCAGTGCATACTAACCAGCAAATAAACAATGAGTAAAGTGACGAATGATGAGCAGATAAACTGATAAATAAATGAAAATAAACAGCAAAAGTTCATACCAGATGGCTCTGATGGTGACCTTTAACCCCGGGGTCAGATCCTGAGGGACGAACTCACAGTGGCAGCTCTTGTTGTCGTCGGCCATGTCTTCTCCTGGCAGGCTGGCGTCTGAAACAACAACAACAACAACATCATCAACATCATCATCACAGGGCCTTTCTCATTTCTAGATTGTGTGCCTCCTCGTCTCCTTTATCCTCGAGGAGGTCTGATGGAGGAGCTCTGAGCGAGGAGACATCGGTGCGTCCTTTGAGGAAGACTTTTCTGCACCCGTAAACAAATAATAGAGACGTTAAACACAGCTGGAATAATCTCTCACCATTATTTATTAATAATAATTATAATAATAACTTTACAAAGCCTAAATAAAATAAATTAAATAAAAATAAACAGAAAAGCGTAGTGTAGCGTTTGTGTTTTAACCACGTTCCCTAAATGACATTTAATCTTGATATTTTGGTTTTGTATTTATTTTCGGCTACATCCAATTCAACTGCTATAATCGTGACATGATGTTTACAAATTCAAACAGCTGCTGTTTTATTATTTCATGTTGTCACAGACAGGACTGTGTTTGATATAATATCACTCAATCATATACTGTGTACCACACATATCACTCTGTATTTGTATTTTTCATACAAACATTTGTAGTGCTTCACAAAATAAAATATATAAAGCCTATAATATTTATATATGTGTGTGCGTCTTAAATAACACTCCAAGGCGTGAGGAGAGGAGACGAGGAAAGGAACGGAGGATGTACAAAGTGGGAAATGAGAAAGGCCGGCAGGGTGCATGAAAACGTGAAAACAATCTTTAAATGGAGCAGCAGATGATGTATGAAACATGGATTAAGTATCTAATGACCATTAACCTGTTAAAAGGCCCCTGTGTGTTTTAGTGTACGTTAGTGTGTTTATTACTGTGTGTTAGTGTATATTAGTGTGTGTTAGTGTATATTAGTGTGTGTTAGTGTATATTAGTGTGTGTTAGTGTATATTAGTGTGTGTTAGTGGGTGTTGGTGTGTGTTAATGTGTGTTAATGTGTTTGTGTGTGTATTGGTGTGTGTTAATGTGTTGGTGTGTGTGTGCTGACCTGGAGAGCCCTTCTGTCTGAACTCTTCGTCCTGCATCTCTATCAACACTGCAGGAGGAGAGAGGAGACAAAGCTCAGAGGAATCCACTCTACTCATCATCATCACCATCAATATATATATATATATATATATATATACATATATACAAATCAAGACAATAAGATGGTGACGATACAATGTTTTTGTTTTTTAAAATAGGGGAGTTAAATGTATTTTGAGTGACAGTGATGATCATAATGTACTCCTCATAATAAAGAGGACACTGGACTTAAACACATTCATTTGCAGAGATCTTGATAAAACTATTTACAATATCTGACTTATATGTATATATATATATATATATATATATATATATATATAAAAGATATGTATACATTTTGCTGAATACGTTGAGTTGATAGTGCCATAGATCTACCTTTCCCATTCTTCTTAGTATAACTTAAATCTCTAGTTAAATAGCACAGCATGTGATGCTCAGGAGGGTTCTGGGTTAAACTTTCTCGTGTATTTTTTTTGCCACTTTTCTGGCAGAAAGATTAAACTAAGCAATCCTAATCTTAATATGTTGCTTCTAGGTGGCTGAGAATATATTGTTTTAAAGTATACAGACATACGTGGATATGTTGAAGATGTCAGCTCATGAAATGATCAATGGATGAGTAAGTAGTTAAACGTTTATAACTCAAATAAATACATAGAATACTTGTGCTCCAATAATATCCACATGGGCCTTTAAAAGTGACAAGACAGCTGTCAGTATCGTTTATTGCACATGATGTGTACCCTCAGTTTAAACTGTTACAATCTGTACGAAGCTTAAACACGTAGGATCAATAAACAATTATCTCCATCACTCATGATGTGATCGGTCGCACTGATGGAACATGATTCATATAATATCTGAGATTAGTGAGCAGGATTTAGTGAGCTTACAATCATGTCTTTGATCTTCATATCTTTAATATATTAGAATCTTCAACTATATATTTTTCATCTTCAGTTGCCGGCCCGTGAATAAAACTTAAACGATATATTTATACAACAAGTCAGATAATATCACTTACTTTGTGCTCAAATACTCTACTATTTAGTATACCATAAATATTTAGTATGTCCCGCAGTACGCCAAAAATACCAGGATGTTTTTCTGGCTATTTTGACCCACAATCCTTTGCACAGCAGAGAAATTAGCAAGAAGGTCAAAGGTCAAGGTGCCATGTTACGTCCCAATTGAAAAGTAAAAAGTGTGTGATTTGGAACCCAGCTTGAACCATCTATTAAGGAATCTGATATTGATTAATTAATGGACAACACTAAATAAAAACATGCATTAACATCTTCATGTGACCCTCCTACCCTCAGAGTTCTGGCGTGAGGCCGCTCCTCGGATCCTGAAGGCCTGTCTGGTTCTGCTGCGTTCTCCGAAGCTCCAGCTCTTTGGAACCTTGCTGGGACTCTCCTCCGGATTGGGCTCCGTGCTGGGGGACCGTCGCAGGGCCTGGACGCTCCCCAGTACTCCAGGACCCCCAGGAACTCCAGGACCAACGCCAGGAGTGCCGACTGTGGGAACCAGTAGAGATAGGAAGTAGGGAAGGAAAGAAGGAAGTCAAGAAGGAGAAGCACCAGAATCTGTTTGTTTTATTTGTTTCGTGGATAACGTCGGTCCAGCAGTCTGCAGGTTTTCATTCAAACCAGTTCCTCCAGCAGCCTGTTACACAAACAAGTTCGTCCTGTCCGGTTAAATGCTTGATAAACTGGTAGATTACCATTTGTTTACTGGTTCGTGGGAATAAGAACCTGCAGACTGTTGAGTCTCAACAGATCAAACTAAACCAAAGAACTTCCTGTAAATAAAACATCATTCATTCAGTTCAAAACTGTTACTGAATGCAGAAAACAACAGATATGAGTCCACTGTCTTTAAAAAAAGACTTTGTCTCTAACACCCACCGTGCTGAGGAGAACCTTTCCCTTTGGTCACTGAACTCCGGGGAGACGAGAAGACCCTCTCCTTCAGACTGACCTTCTGACTGCAGAGACGACAGACAGACAGACAATGTTTCGGCATCAGACGTGAATCTGAGAGAAAAAGGTCCTGAATGTCCTTTATTGTGAACACATCATTTCCAAACATGTGACATTTCTTATTTCCTGTCCATGATTTCTGTGTTGGTGTTGGATTCCTGCACAAACAGGAGGACATTCTCTCTAGTGTCCACCAGGGGGCGACTCCTCTGGTTCTATAGAAGTCTATGAGAAAATGACTCTACTTCTCTCTTGATTTATTACCTCAGTAAACATTGTAAACATGAGTTTATGGTCTCAATCTCTAGTTTCAAGTCTTCTTCAATACAGCATGATGTTCATTTAGTAAATGATGGTCCATTTAGAGTCAAACAGACCATAAAGCAGGGTATGCTTTAGGGGCGGGGCTACACAGTGATTGACAAGTCGCTGCCGATTCAGGCTGAATCTATACAGAGTCTGTCTGGCTTTACTTGGTATTAACTGTTTTATTAACTGGTATTGACTGTTTAGAGCCAGAACTGTTCACTGACCTGGGAGACGGTTCAGGCTGGACATCCTTCCTGCAGACAGACAGACAGACAGACGGTTATTATTAACCATTGAATTAAGAAGAATTTTATGATAATCCTGAGTATCTGACTATTAAATGTTAAACAATTCAACAGTGTGAGACATTTCTTTCTGCCATTTACAAAGAATACTGCACAAGTTGTAGTATCAGTAGTAGTTTTGTGTATTAAACGTTTCAGACCTGAACGAGAGTCCGGATTTATTCTTGAGGTTCCTCAATAAATCCAACTGATTGAGAGGAGGGATCAACCTGGAGACACACACACAAACTAAATTATTAACAATGAGGTGTCCCAACATACAAAAAAATCTTAATTATCAGACTATTTACAGAACGTGGACAGGTGGAGTCTCACCTGTACATGGGGACAGAGACAGTCCTCTCGTAATAGTCCCAGGTTGAATTCAGATCAGTTCGGCTCAGATTTGTGGCGTAAACCCTCCACGCCAACTGTAGAGACAGAGAGGAGACGATTCAAAGCAGGAAGGAACCTGTCGACTCCAGTGATTTTCAAACTAAAAGCTCTACTCTTCTTTTGTCTGTAACGTAAGCGGTTTTAACATAACTTGCTTTGGTCAGTGACTTTAATCCAGATTTGTGGACGTTTTATTCTGGATGGAAATCAGAGATGCTTCATGTTTCACATTTCAGTGAGTTATGAAGAAGAAGGTGTTGGTTCACCTGGATGAGTCCGGCTGCTGGGTTACGTCTCTTCTCAAAGTGTTTCTGACGGTGCTGCTCCTGAACCTTCAGAGCAAAACCAGAACCCAGAATCCCCTGAGAGACAGACAGACAGACACACAGGTGAGCTGGGAGGAGGTTCACCTGTGTCAGGTAAACTCAAATAAACATGAGAGAGGGACTCACAGCGGGCAGAGCGAAGAATGAAACTCCGATCAGAGTGAAGGCTGCAGCCAGCAGACGACCGTTCCAGGTGATGGGGAACTTGTCTCCGTAGCCGATGGTCGTCAAGGTGATCTGACAGAGAGACTGTACTGTGACATCATCATCCAGCACACCTGTACCTGACTGTACTGTGACATCATCATCCAGCGCACCTGTACCTGACTGTACTGTGACATCATCAACCAGTACACCTGTACCTGACTGTACTGTGACATCATCATCCAGCACACCTGTACCTGACTGTACTGTGACATCGTCATCCAGCACACCTGTACCTGACTGTACTGTGACATCATCATCCAGCACACCTGTACCTGACTGTACTGTGACATCATCATCCAGCGCACCTGTACCTGACTGTACTGTGACATCATCATCCAGCGCACCTGTACCTGACTGTACTGTGACATCATCATCCAGCGCACCTGTACCTGACTGTACTGTGACATCGTCATCCAGCGCACCTGTACCTGACTGTACTGTGACATCGTCATCCAGCGCACCTGTACCTGACTGTACTGTGACATCGTCATCCAGCGCACCTGTACCTGACTGTACTGTGACATCATCATCCAGCACACCTGTACCTGACTGTACTGTGACATCATCATCCAGCACACCTGTACCTGACTGTACTGTGACATCATCATCCAGCACACCTGTACCTGACTGTACTGTGACATCATCATCCAGCACACCTGCAAATACCAAGTATTAGTGTGTGTGTGTGTGTTGTCTCACCAGTCCCCACCAGAGGGCGTCTGCATACGTCTCAAACTGGTCGTTGTCCTCTTTTTCAGCCAAATAAACGAGGAAACTGGCCAGAATGAGACACAGGAAGCCGATATACCAGGCAGTGATCAACTCCTGCAGAGAGACAGACATCAGACACAGTGAGACAGAGAGAGAGACATCATGATACAGTGAGACAGAGAGACATCATGATGTAGTGAGATAGAGAGACATCATGATACAGTGAGACAGAGAGACAGACATCATGATACAGTGAGATAGAGAGACATCATGATACAGTGAGACAGAGAGACAGACATCATGATACAGTGAGACAGAGAGACAGACAGCAGAATGAAGTGAGACATAGAGACAGAGAGAGGGAACAAAGTACAGAGTTTAAACTACGTAATCAATAACTCTGATCGATTCAGTCCAGGATCAATGGAAACGATCAGATGTCAAGCTCCCCTTCAGGAAGACGATACCAATAAACCGATACTGCTGACACAACAGTGGAAGCAGAGTAAAGACAGTTGAAGTGTTTGCATTGTTAGTTGTTCTGTAAACACTGACAGCTGTTGAAACGTCAGTTAAAGTGTCAGAGCTGAAAGCAGTTGAAGTGAAAGGAGCTTATCTGCAGATTGACCAAGAATAAGAACAATAGTTACAATACAGACAGGTATTTCCCAGGGTACCTTGCTGTGGGCGTAGACAACTGATCCCAGCAGTTTCCAGGTTCCTCCCCGTCGGTCCATCCTGATCATCCTCAGAATCTGAAGGAAACGAAGCGACCTGATGGCTGAAGTGGCAAAGACGTTCCCCTGAGTCCCTGCAGCCAACACTGAGATGGACGCTATCAACACCATGACGTCTGCAGACAGACAGACCAGAGAGACAGACCGGTGATTACAATGTCTCACATCATTCAACTGGTTAGAAAATGCCTTTCTTAGAACCCCTTCCTCCTGCTGAGCTGTCTGCAGACTCCCCTGTCTGAAGGTAAATGAAGAGTTGTTCAAGTGTAAAAGTAAATGAAGTGTTGTTAGAGTCTGAGGGTAAATGAAGGGTTAGGCGTTAAGCCCGTCCAATCATTTCACCTGCCCATCTACGAACCTACGTCTTCCACGAACTGCTAGTTTGACAGCTGTGAGTACCAAGAAAAGCCATTTTCGTTGTTTACGTTCATTATGATCATTTGGGGGGAGTGGCTTTGGAGGGAGGCCTGAATAGATGGGTTGTCAGTGTTGCTGACTTGGTGACTTCCATTGGAAGAAGAGTTGGTAACACTGGGCTGGATTGTTTGTTTCTCCAGTTGAAGTCAAGAAACTCACCGATGACACAAAAAGGTTTTCTGGCAAATTTGAGTCGTCCTCTCCATCCTCTGTACCGACAGCAGCAACCTGCAGCCCAGATCCTCACTATGTACTCCACCCCGAACACCACGATGGTCACCACTTCCTGTTGCGCAACAACACAATGTTAGAAACCAAAGTTTGTGTTCGAAATGACTCGTTTACCATTACACACTTTCTCTGCACCTCTTCCTTAAAACAAGCCAGATCAATATCTGCTGGGGGACCATTTACAATAAATACCGACATAAGTTTCATTCAATGAAGTCACCTCTTTGTCAAAGGCTCTGAGTGAAATTTAGTTCATTCTGGTAAGCAGTGACGCAAAGTATATGTGTAGGCACGGGGGCAGTAATTTTATCTTCCCAAATTAATAAATACAAAGTACTTTGTGGCCGTTTGTGTTCGCATTAAATGGATAATTTTTGCACCACAGCTCATGAAATTTGTATCACTCGCACTGCTTTTTATCCGCTCATCTGTCCGCCATTTAATCTTCAGCGCAATGCATGATGGTATATATTTTGCATGTTTACTGACCATCGGTTGTACACTACTTTTAATGATGCATTGTGGGATACTTTGTCAAGTAATCATTATCGATTAATCTGCTGATTATTTCCTCAATTAATAGATTAATCATTTAGTCTATAAAACATCAGAAAAGAGCCAAATCACAAGTTCACATACAGAACCAAAGCGGACGCCTTCAAAGTTTTACTAACCAAAAGACCAAAAGTGTAGATTTGGTTTTAACTTAAACGTACACAGAAAGTCATCATGATTTAAACTGACAAGTTTAAAAATATCATCAAAGTACGGAAACTCAGAAGCTCCTAAAAATATCCCAGCGTTACATTCACAGAATGTATTCAGTTGATCCTCAGATCAGCGTGTGGCTCTCTGATCAGAAGATGGATGATTGTGGGTATTTTTAACACCGCGTCATGTAGAACTTACGAGAGTGTAGAGAGCGTTCTCTGAAGACTTCTCGTATTCTCTGATAGTGGAAAACACGGAGAGAACCAGACAGGAGAACACCAGCACGAACCTGAACAGAGAACACACATTGAACTCCTGCTACAGGGGGGACGATTGAGACTGTGACACCTGATCTGAGATCTAGCTGATCCTGGGCGCAGACTGCAGTTAATTGATATATTAAGTTAATATCAATCAACAAGTTATTGTTTCAGATTGATATTCATGTGACAGACCGGTGTAAAGACAGGTATTTACACGTAGGCGTGGTAGATGAAGGCCCATCCTCGAGGCCTCTCCAGGACGTTGTACAGGAAGTTCTGCAGTCGTCTGTAGAGGGCGTTTCTCTTCGGAGGTTTCTTTCCTCCGGAGACGCTGCTGCGCTGCCGCCGAGGACCCTCCTCCCCACCTGAACACAGGTATATAATCACTGATTCACACTTGTATGAAACACACCGACACTTCAGGACTGTGAGTTGTATCAAACAGAAAGAGAGAAGCTAGCTTGAATTACATGTTTGGCACTTTAGCTTGAAAAATATGACGTGCCAGGAAAAGTGCAACGCGTCAAGATGAACATCGTTGGGTACGTTTTTAAATTCTCCTTTTCTACCCGAGTCTTATTTCACTACATTTATACAGCTCAACAGTGACCACACACACTTTCTGAACCACTTTCTTAACTACGAGATGAATCGTGACCATAAAACATTTGATTCACATTTCTTTAACAAGGCAAAAGGTACAAGACTGAGTAAGAAGTGAAGGAACTACTCATCCCATAAACCATTGCAAATGGCGACTCCAGAAAAACAAACTTAACAAGGAAACTGGCTTATTTTACGCCTGAAATGTTTTCACATTTTGTTGATATATTTTCGTAATTGAAGAGAAAGCTTCCAAACGAGCCGTCGTGTTGGTCCAGTTTGAAATTCGGGAGCAAACCACAGACTGTATGAACCGACTCCCCATTATTCTCTGCCTGGCTAAGAGATGCAATGTTGTTTTAGCGTCTTGAAGAGATAATGTTCACGCTTAGAGGGGAGTGCTTTCTAAACCCTTTGTCTCCTGTTGTAACGGCTCATCTGTTCTTCCTCCTGACTGATGTTTCTACACAATATCATCAGCCTGCAGCAGGCCCCTGATCAATACCCTGCTTCACCCCATAGACAAATATAATAAAGTTACAGCTTATTTTTAATCTATTATCCTTTACACTTTCATTTTCCTGAACATTTTTGCTCACCTCATTGTCTTCCAGTCTTTATATTAATTTGATATACTTGTTTTTCTAATGCAATGCGTGTTGCTGTTGTTATTGTGTAGGGGTTGGGCGGAGTGGAAGGGTGGGTGGGGAAAAAAAAAATATGAAAAAATGGTGACCTGTAAACCTGGCACTGTGTTTGTTTGCTTAAAAAGTGTCAATTATCAAAGTAGTCGTCAATTCTCTGTCAAACGACTAATAAATGAGCTGTTTCAGCTTTATTGATGTTATTTTAGATTGTTCTTATTATCAACAAATCAACAAATATTATTATCATAAAAACCCGAAAACAAATTGTGTTAGTCCTTCTCTCAATACTTTGACTTCTCTGCTGTTTCACTTCGACTACTTTCAGTTCTTTGAACACTTTCTACCTGGACACGTATCCGATAGTCACAGGTAACGAGATCGCGTCGGCCGCAGATTTGTGCAAAAATGTGCAAATCAAACGCGGACAAACTAAAACTGCCTGCGAACAAACCGTCGTCATACAGAAAACATCTATTTTCAAAGCAACTTCCACAGTTAAAACATCGGTTAAAGTAGTTGAAGTGTTATAGCTGGTGTGTAGTGGCTGAAACGGTCAGTGCTTACAGTGACACTTCAACTGTTTTCAGGATATGTCTCGTTAGTAGATACATTCATGTTGATTTGGATCTTAACATTTTCATATCGCCATCGTTATGCTTAAATTAAATAATAAATAATACTAATAAACGCCAGACAATACGCATGAGAGTCATCAGCCAATCACATGTAAGCACCCGTCTGTCATGCTTACAGTAAATATTGATTTATTTCTCTTCATTTAACCTCATTGGTCTAGATTTGCAGGTCGTTTGTTGTTTTTGTTGTAACCGTGAAGCAGAACCGGGAATGTTTCCATCAGGTTCTCGTCATCAGAAAACTCTGATCTGGTTTTACTGCTGATTATCTGAGAGCATGCGCACAAACACACACACCGTTAACGGTCCCCGTTAATTACCGCCTATGAACCGGCAGGTTGTTGTTGTTGTTGTTGTTGTGTTTCGGTTGTTTTACCTGCTATGAGCAGAGCTCCGTCCCTGCTGGACTCGGTCCCTCCGGCCTCCAGACCCACGAAGCCCACCTTCAGCTTCTTCGGGTCGGCCTGCGCTCCGGGGAACACCCCGCCGTTCCGGGATTTCTGCACCATGACGGAGGGACCAGCACCGACCGGCCGATCTACTGCCAGCCTGCAGACGAGGCGCACAAGACGGCCATGCCAAGCGGGAGCATCACCGCGCTGCGGAAGAGGACAAGTGCAGCAGGAGGGAGGAGACGAGGGAAGGAGGAAAATAACACCCGCAGAGAAAGACAAGCCGCAGATTGGCTGATCAGCAGATTTGTCTTCCGTTACTGACTTCCCTTACAAAAAGGAAGTGGCGTGACGTCACCGACGGTTATTGATCATCTCACAGATGAAAGAAAAAAAGTCAATGATTAAATTGAGCAGTTAGTCAAAAAGAAACAGACACACAGGAGGAGGATAATCATCTCTGACCCATCGCCATGGTAACAGGATGATCTGAAGGCGGTAACCATGACTACCAGAGGAGGAGGAGGAAGAAGAGGAGGAGGTTGTGATTGTCTCAATCAAATGTATAAATATTCTACTTTGTTTATATGTGACTTTGGCAACAATGCTGATGAAACTTGTCTTTCCAATAAAAAAAGACCTCTTTGAATAGAATCGATGACATCACACCAGAGGACCAATCAGAACGCGAGGTTTGCACAGGACACACACACACACACACACACAGAGACAGCAGAGGTTTCCACACAGTTTATTAAAACCTCTCAGGTGACATCATCACTCAGTAAACACCATGACATCGTCGCATGCAAAAAAAAAATTTGAAACGGCAGGAACCGTTGATCCTGATTGGCTGGTTTAGTAAAAACTACACAAAAACGCAAGCATGGTAACAGGTCTCACGTCGGTCAGAGAGGTTAAAGGTCAGGAGGGTGGGTGGGGGCGTTTCAGGGGTCCTGGAACAGGGCAGCGTAAAAGGCGGGCTCAGAGCGGCGGCTGCGGTAACGAAGGATGATGTCATTGATCATGTGCTTTCTTCTGACATGGGACGGAGGGGCGGAGTCACTCTCCAACCGGCGCCGCTGGCAGCAGTTGATCAAAGTCTCTCTGACCAGGAAACCTGGAGACAGAGAAAGAAACGATGTCCTTCTTCAAATCGTGATTCATTAATGAAAATATTTTATATTATAAGATTTTTATTCCACAATGAAGATGAGACGAAGACAAAACGGACTTCTTTAACCAAAAACTGATTAAACCTACAGACAATCAAGGGGATAAAAGACATTTATTACAGTTATTTATTTATATTTATTTATAGATTTTTCACCGTCAGTCAGACGTACCCAAAGACCTCTTGCTGACCACACTCCCGTTGACCAATGGGACAACCGAACTGAACTTGCTGGTCGTGTTTCCAATGAAACGAATCCGGTAGAGTCCGGTCTTCAGAGGATGGACGAAGATCAGCTGGACGTTTGAAACACTAACAGTGGACAGAAAGACAGAACGTTTTGTTACTACTAAGTCTGAGGCCGTTTGTAAAAGTGTATTTGTGTGTTTCACCTGGTCGGTGTTTCGGTCTTCGTCCCTGACAGCAGGTCAGATAGAGGGAAGCTCTCTGAAAACACAAAGTTACAACATCTCAACGTAACATTTTACTAATACTAGTTCAACTAACGTTTGTTAGTGGTTATACTGTTAATCTAAAGTTAGTTACCGATATCCTCGAAGCGTTCGACCCAGACTATCAGGAGTTTAGATTCAGAGCCAACAGACGACAACTCAAAATGAAAAGACTTCATGTCTTCAACTGGAGAACTCTGGACAGAGACGGACAAACAGAGAGAAAAGACAGACATGTCAGAGACTGACACACAGAAAGATAAGTGAAAAAGCTTTAATACTGAAGGTCCATACTGGGGGTTCAGAGGTGGAGTCTCTGCTGGGCTCAAAAGGACTCTGCAGGTTGGATGGCACCCCAGTTGGAGGCTCCGCCTCCTCCGGACTCCCCGACAAATCAGACGCTTTAAATAAAAACACAATTAACAATTTAATATGTAATAATAAGTAAATACCTCATATGGCCACACTTCTTATATGGAACCACCTCTCCTTATATGGTCTCACTTCACCTTGTATGTTCACACTTTATGTGGTTCCGCCTCTCTTTAAATGGTCACATCTCTCCTTATATGGTCAACACCTAGGAGTTAACTGACTTTAGTACTTTGATCATCAGACACTCACTGTGTGATGATGAGGGTACGATGAAGGTGATCTCTGTCAGAGCGTCGGTGTACATCAGGACAAACCTCTGTCCATTAAACACGCCCCCTCCACTGTCACCTAGCACAGCAGGGAATTCTAAAAAAAACAAAAATAACCAATTAAGGATGAAGGAGAACAGAGTGACCACAGGTAACCACTTGACCACTGACAGTGTCCTGTTGCTGAGAAGTGACCAATCAGAGCACTGACCCGAACTGTTGGTGTTGAACCCGTGTCGTAGTCGCCCCACCTCTACTGGCCGACCGAGAGACCACAGGAAGTCCAGGAAGTGAGACTGGACGCTGCAGCTGAACTCTACATTCCTCAGAATCTACAAAGACAAAGTTAAGCAAAGTTCTCTCTACACAACTTTCAAAGTCGTCAGATTGCTGCACTGTTCCACAACTGGCTGTCTTGTAATCGCGAGTTTCTCCCCGATACACTCCCCAACAGGTCCAGATATTCAGCATGTTAGATATCTGGAATGTGTCTGCGATGCAGCGGCGAGCCTATCGGTTTGCTCAAACCCTAATTTGCGAGGGCTGAGCCATTGGTGATTTGTCCTCAGATCTGGGGCTCTTTTATTAATGGAAGTTCAAACAATTGTCGGTGAACGTAAAATCAGGGCTGATGTTGTGTAGTGTGATCTAGACGTAAGAGATGAAGCCAGGCCAGGGAAAGCTGGACAGACTCAGGACCACAACACCAACCAAATCAAACCAAATCATCAACCAACAAGGAAACTATGTCACATGTTGGAAGCAAACGACTAAAACACAGAGTAAATTTGACCTCAGCAGCTGTCCTTTGTCCTGCTCTCATGTAAAAGATGAAGGCGGAGTCACAGTTTCTGGATGGCAGCTGGTCCAAACGTCTCAGATCCTCAGAGAAACCTGGAAGTGACGAGTCCAGAGACACCAGCTGAGCCGGGACCCCGCTGGGACCTGGACTCTACCGAGGACAACAAGTGAGAGGGAGAAAGGAGAGACAGACGGCTGTGACAACAGACAGGTCTAAATGTATCAATAAATCGATCTCCGCCGTGTCCTTGGTACCTTCAAGGTCTCGGGTGTCAGCAGGCCCAGGTGGGACAGGAAGAGTCTCGCTGTCTGGAAGTTGGTAATTGGATGCGGCGGCCTGCAGGTCTTCATGACAACCGTGCGTCCGCTCACCTGCGGCCGAGCCTCCACCTGTCGCTGCCTCTTCAACGCTGCTTGCAGACGGTCCAGTTGCTGCTGTACCTGTCAGAGGAGGAGGAGTTTATACCTGACTGGTAATTTACCCACACCTGAGCAGGTGCTAATTCTTTATAGACAGACAGGTAAAGAACACCTGTCTGACTTTAATTTAGCTCCCGAAAGTCCTGTGACATCCAGTTTTTAATATTAGCAAGACAATTAAGTGAAAAGAAGAGGACCTAAACGTGATCCCTGAGGAACACCACTCATAAAGAAATAAAAGGTAAATGAAGAATCAGCAGGGTTTGGATCTGGGTTGGACCAAGTACGTACCTCCTCAGTAACGGTCTCATGCAGAGCTGGAATACTCAGATCTGCTTTAACTGATGCAACTCTGTCAATGTTTTCAGGAAACATCTGATGTTTGACACTACATCGTATCCCAGCATCCTCCTGGGCCACATCATGCTGTTCTGGGATCAGAGTTTGCTACAGTCGATCAACAGACAGAAAAGATAGAATACTGATCTCGAGCCTGACAAACACACTATGTTTAAAAGCTGAATCATTATAAATTGTTGTTATTATTGTGTTTTTATTGTATTTGGTCATTGATGGAAGTGGTCACCTGTGTTTCTGTTCTTCCCTCTCTGGGTTGCAGGTGGAGCTGTAGAGTCCAGGTGTGACCTCCTGACGGACCTCTGATCAGCACTGTGAGTGACGGACATGGCGCTGCACACACCATTCAAAACATTAGGATTGTTGTCTTTGTATCTAAAAGGATTAGTTGACTGATGGATTAGTTGATCGACAGAAAATAAATCAAAAACAACATCAAGAAACAAAAGAGCAGTGAGAAGAAGCTACATCAGTTTGTTTCATCAAATGCTGTTAAACACTGTTGAGTGTGATCTAATTTAGAGGTTAATTTGATTTTGTCATGTTGAAATCTTTGACTGACGACAGGGGAAGAGTCAGCGAGCTTTTTAGTTTCATCGTGTTCCGGCTGTATGAAGGTCCGTGTTTCTGTCTATATCTGGTTCAAGATCAGTGAATCAGGACTGACCCTGTTCAGGTCCCTGTGGTTGTTCCAGCATGGATAAGATGACCGAGCGGTCCACCACAAAATATCTGAAGTTCTTCATACTGCTGTCACTCAAATTGGAGCGGCCAATCAGAGCGTCCTCACCCAGCAGGCCTCCGAGGGATGGGAAGGCCCCCGAAACCTGCATAACACTGAGATATGAGTAAAGATCAGACTTGTGCTAAGCTCTGCAGATAATGTTTGGGTTGGGCTTATTTTAGAATGAGGCATTCGACTTAAGTCTGCTGTAACATGTGTGCATGGCAACTACAGATTAAAACAAGGCAACTCAAACTTGGTTCACTTAACAGATATTTCAGCCTTCATTTCTGCTCATACTTTCACTTTTAACAACAACAATAATCATGGCAACGTGAGGTCAAAAACTGTGTCCCACTACACATTGTCCACAAGTGATTAAGGTAGTGGAGATGAAAAAAAGGTATTCCTTCATTTAAAAACACCTAATTTTTGTTTTGCTCACCAGCTCAGCGTGGCCTCTGCAGCCTCCTTCACCCTCAGAGAGGCGGGGTTCAGTTCTTTCTTTTCTTTACACCTCACTTCCTGTTCCTGTCTGGACTTACTGCCTGAAATTCCCAGTTCCACGATCTCCAAGACCTCCAATAAACACTCCTAAAAAAAACAAAAAACAGCATAACTACATATATAGAAGTCACCAAACACACACACACACACACACACACACACACACACACCACGGTCACCATTTTCTGTGAAGACCATTTCCCCCAGGAAGTGGGTGATTGTGAGGACTGGCCTGCCCAATCTGAACCGGAGTGGTGCTTTGTTATTGCACTTCTGTGCTAGTCATGGATTGGCCATAAGAAAAAACATGTTCGAGCAAAGGGACTGTTCATAAGTGTTCTTTCGCACCAGAATCCCATTAGCTAAAGTCCAATGATTGACTTTCTGGTCTGCAGCCGTATGTCTTGGACACTTGGGTGAAGAGAGGAGAAGCACTGCCAGCTGATCACTACCTGGTGGTGAGTTGGATCAGTAGGTAGCAGAGGCTGACAAACCAGTTAAACACAAAAATGTTGTGAGGGTGAACTAGGAACGTCTAGCTGAAGGTCTTAAACACCTCCCTTCAGTAAAAATTCGCATACATTTAGTTACCTAGAACTTGGGTGGGTTAAAGACCAGCCGGGTCAGTTGATTACTTTCCTGGCTGTTTTTTTACCTGTCGGTTTGTTTCCTGGCTGTTTGTTATCTGCTGGTTAGTTACTTGGCTGTTAGTTGCCTGGCTGTTAGTTGCATTACTGTTTGTTACCTGTTGGTTAGTTACCTGGTGGTCGAGCAAGGTGGGGTGCTGAGTTAACCAGACGTTCAGACAGTAGAACGCAGCGACGATGATGGAGTGCAGATCTCTGGAGTGAAGTGGAGGAGGACGACTGCACTGAAACACGATGTAACAACAGACTGAAGTGACTGCTCGCCTCCTCTCACTCTCTTCCACACTCACCTCCACCTGCAGGATGATGAGAGAGGGTCACAGTAACATTTACAATTAGTTTAGGGTCTGTGTGTGTGTGCGTGTGCGTGTGCGTGTGCGTGTGTGTGTGTGTGTGTGTGGGTCTGTGTGTGTGTGCGGGTGTGTGTCCACCTTAGCCAGTCCTCCCAATACTTCCAGTGCAGAGAGACAAACTGCTGAGTCATTCCTCCACTGAGCCGTCAGACGCTGAGTCAGCAGACGCACAAACTGAACCCACAGGATCCCTGCTGCGTCTGACTGGACGGCTGGTTACCATAGCAACGCAAGCAAGCACGCACAAAAACACACACACAGACACACAATCAGATAGTTGCTCTCAGATTTCCATCACATGACGGTCAATGTTATGAAATTAATTTAAACTTAAATTAAATCATCGTCAAAATGAACCTCCGGTTCCTCTGGTCCATCTATTTGCACTGGGTCCACTGGGTCCACTGGGTCCACTGGGTCCACTGGTTCCCCCGGTCCATCTGGGTCTACTGGCTCCACCTTGCTGGGACTCAGTTTCCTGGAAACAACAGTAGATGAAGTGTTTTAATTTGCATCTGCAGGCTGATTGTTATGAATAATTCAGTCCCAAATATTATCCAGAGATACGTCCAGGCATCCCATAAACATCACATGATGTATCATGAGATCTTACAACAAGAGTATGTGAAAGACAACAAAACCCTGTGCAGTAAAGATCATTTAGAGAATGTTTAATATTAAGACATGAACCACAATTTGATGATTTGATTTCATGGATGTTGCCACAAAATAGGCAGAATAAAAAGGTTAATATCAACCTAGAAAGTGACCTAAAACATTAAATATAGTTATTAATTTCTGTTATCTAATTATGTTCATCTGTTCTGAAAATACTGTGTGTCAGACAGTTTCAATAGATGTCAGAATGTGAGTGGATTCACCTGCTGAGTTTGTCCTGCAGCCTCTATCAGAGCCGAGTCCTGAACCAGGTTCAACATGGCCGCTACACAAAACAGAAATCATTCAGACCGTCTGAGCTCTGAGTGTGTAAACACAGTAGAGACCGCCAGAATAAAAACAATAAAGTCAGATAGAATAAGAACAGTACAATGAACAAATGAATGAATGATCAGGATCTGTAACTGACCGAGTATTATCTGTGTGTTGGAGGTGTCTGTCTCCGTCTGCAGAGCTCCAATCAGAACACCGATGAGGCGGGGCTTCAGAGACAGGAAGCTACCTCCTGTGACATCGTCACCATTGAACTGCCCGTCCAATAACACCTGAATCCACACACATACACAGCTGACTGTTACTCTCTCTGTGGTTATTATTGGATGTTCTGACTTCACCTGTGAGGTCCAGGTCAGGTTTGCACAGGTGTGTGTGTAGGTTTTTAACAGGGTGGATAGAAGCTTACCTCTGATCGGACGGATCCAAACTGCAGAGGGAGAGGCAGCATGGTCAGCAGGACCAGGATGGAGGCTCGCCTCAAGTCCACCGGACTCAAAAAACTCTTAAACCTCAACAGCTCTCTGGCCAAGAGACATGTTTATGCATCAATAATTATACAACTTTGAATGCATGACTTTTACTTGTGACGAAGTATTACTACTTTTACGTAAGTAAAAGATCTTGAGATTTGAGACTCATCACCCCAGTGTGGGCTGGAGGTTGTGGACCAGACCAGATCCCGGCCCGGGACGAGAGCTCATTGGTGAAACAAGCCGGTACCCACAGGGTTCTGGGTCCAACTCAGACATGGACTTGGAGACATGGGGGTCTGTGCGATGTCACAGGCGGGGGTCTGCTGACCCCTGACTGTAAAAATTCCAGCACTACATTTTCTTCTAATTATGTTTTATTAAAAACAATCACAACAGAATCTTAGATGGTTCCTCCCCAGAACCGAGAGACGATAAATTTCAGCAGTCCAGAGTCACCTGGCCCAGGTGAGACTCACTGAGCTTCATCAGAGCGGATCAGGCTGTGAGGCCAACAGCAGCAGAACTGTTCTGCAGTACAAGTATTTAAAGAAGCAGTGTCTACAGTAATGATGCTAGTATTCACAGCGATTGTGGTATTTGCAGTACTTGTACCTGTCGAGCAGCACTTTCTCCACAGCTGAGATGAAGGAGGGAAGCAGCAGGTTGACTCCTTTCAGGTCACAGCAGAACAGACAGGTGGAGTTCAGCAGGATGGAGGCCAGAACAGGAAGACACACTTCCTCCGACACCTGCAGACCCTGAAGGAGAACCAGGTAGAACCTGAAGGTTGGACAGAGGAGGGAAGAACACACACACACAAGTTTTAAATGTGATGAAGTTTACAACAAACTAAAGACAGACAGAACAACAACTGTCACCAGATTATATAGTAGTACAGAGAGGACTGCACCTGGACAGGTACTCAGACATGTACCTAGATGGGTAAAGAGACATGTACCTGGACAGGTAGACCGACAGGATGTCCTCTGCAGTTTTCTTACAGGTGAAGATCCTGCAGAGTGTCCCGCAGGCCTCGGCTCTACCAGCCGCCCACCTCGCTGACATCACAGTGACGTCACCTTGACCGGCTGGAGAAGACACAAAGAGAGTTTATCATGTGAATGGTGACAGTAACACTACACGGGGGATGAAGAACCTGTAATGTGTGTCATATGTATAGTACTGTGTGCAGTATGTGTTGTACTGTGTGCAGTATGTGTTGTACTGTGTGCAGTATGTGTAGTACTGTGTGCAGTATGTGTTGTACTTTGTGCAGTATGTGTAATTAGAGTACTGACTAGGCAGGCCAGAGTCTCTGTTGAACAGAGCAGCATCAAACAGCCAGTCACCGAACAGGTGAAGGAGGGAGTCCACGTTACACCTGAGTGGGGACGGGGAGGGTCTGGGGGAGGAGCACAGAAGGGGTTGGGAGGGGGGAGGATGGGAGGACGACTTCCAGTGATGGGGGGAGGAAGATGCCTGAGAGGAGAGAGGAATGAAGCTCCATAAGAAATATGGCTCAAACATACCAGGACAAGAAGTGTACCTGGACAGGTAAAGAGTCATGTACCCAGACAGGTAAAGAGTAATTTACCCAGACAGGTAATGAGTCATGTACCCGGACAGGTAAAGAGTAATTTACCCAGACAGGTAAAGAGTCCTGTGCACGGACAGTTTAAGTGTCATGTACCCAGACAGGTAAACAGTCATGTACCCAGACAGGTAAAGAGTCATGCTCTCAGTAAGGTAAATGTCATGTCCCCGGACAGGAAAAGAGTAATTTACCCGGACAGGTAAAGAGTCATGTACCCGGACAGGTAAAGCGCTATGTACAGAGGCTTATAGGGAAAAGGGAGGATATTTTAGGAAATACCAAAATTACACAAACAAACACGTCGTACCGCAAGAGGTTTGCTCGTTGCCTTTGAAACATTCACAGGTTTCAGTCGTTTGTTGGTTGGCGGGGGGGAGGTGGTGGAGGGAGGGGCGATGGGCAGGCTCAGTATGTTCACCGGGATGGGAGGGGCACTGCCAGAACGAGGTCGAGAGATACCTGAGGACACCAGAGAACAGGTGTTTCTACAGATCAAAACCACTAATCAAATCTGGATAGGGAGGCAGGTGGGCGGGGCTTACCGTGGGAAGGGTGGCGGTCTCTGAACGGGCTCCTGGTCACAGCAACACCTGAGAGGAGACGAGGTGGAAAACTAACATTCTCAAACTGAAAACCAAATGTCAGGTTTAGTTTTAATCAATGTTATCAATTAAATTAACTTTAATCCAGACATTTGGCCCCATGGGTACAACAGAGAACAGACCAGGTCTGGTTGTCAGAGGACTCTACTTTGATTATCTTATTGATCGGCTTGACCTGATCAGTTTAGGTTAATCTCATTTACCGAGAGAAGGCAACCGGTCTCTGAAATGGATCCTTGTTGTAAGTCCTGGAGAAACACAGCAACAAAAGAAACTGCCACAACAGCAGAAACAGTGTATACCAGTGTGTGTGAGTGTGTGTATGTGTGTGTGTGTGTGTGTGTGTGTGTGTATACACTGTATATATATATAATGTGTGTATACCAGTGCTTGGCAGAAGCTGCTCTGTTGGTTCTTTGTTGACCACAGTCACACCTGCAGAAACACAAGTTACAGTCAAAAAGTTACTCAAATAAAAATAACACTTAGGCTGTGAAATTAAATGATCATCAGCTCATCATTACTCTTAACATGCAGCACTTTGAGTGAGTAAACCACAGAACAGTTTGAATGCAGAGATCACAACATAAATGTGATTAAATGTCGACAGTGACGGATTTTATCTCCATTGATATTCAAGGAGAGGAAGTGAAACTAGCGACTATCTGAAAGGAAGGAAATCTATAAGCTGATGATTTAGGACACAAAGTCAGAAAGTCTAAAGTAATAAATACGTAAATACTATTTCCCGGATTTTACATCTTTATGCCAGTTAACGAAATAGCACATTATTGTGAAATTTCATTTTCATATCATGCTTTTCAAATGAATGGTCGTCTCAGCCACTTGTTAAGCTACTTGCTCTGAGATCTCTGTGAAGACGAATGTTCACAGAGATCTTAGTGAGGAACTAAGGTTAGGTGGAGGTCCGAGGTCAGTGTACCCAGGAAGGCGTCGACCAGCGTGCTGACTCCTCTCATGGCTCTGAAGAAGATGTTTGGCAGCTGACTGTCTCCTCTTGATGCCTCCTCATGGGAGGAAGGAGTCGAACCAACAACCACGGGTCGACTGAGATCCACCGGGTTACTGAAAGGAGATTTACTGAAGTTAGAGAGAGATTTAAGAGTATCCCTGCTTTATGGTCTGTTTGACTCTAAATGGACCATAATGTACTAAATGAACATCATGCTGTATTGAAGAAGACTTGAAACTAGAGATTGAGACCATAAACTCATGTTTACAATGTTTACTGAGGTAATAAATCAAGAGAGAAGTAGAGTCATTTTCTCATAGACTTCTATACAACCAGAGGAGTCGCCCCCTGGTGGACACTAGAGAGAATGCAGCTTTAAGACTGTTCCACATTGGATTAACTTTTCAGAACCAGAGGTTGCCGCCTTGGCTTTACCTGAGCAGGTGCAGGAACCTGAACCAGGTCTGAGGGACTCTGTGTTCGTCCATGTCTTCAGGGATTAGAGCAGCGTCTTCATCTGGGACTTTAAAGTGAGGGAAGGACGGACCGAAGGTCAACAGCAACAACCTGAACAGACAACACAAATATAAACAACGTGATGAGATGATGCACTGAACTACGGGTTCAGAGTTTGTGTGTTTGTTTGTGTGTTTGTGAACCTGGAGGTCAGGGCGGCTATGACTCGGCTCCATTGCTCCACCACTGCGGCCTGATGTCTGCAGCTGCTCAACATCTGTGTGCCCGTCTGCCACAGAGAGTGAGACGGAAAACACCGAGAGCAAGACAGCAACCAGACCTCAAACAGCACCGCCATCGACAGGTGAGACAGCTGCTCCGACATGCCGCCTGCAGAGACGGAGACAGGTGATCAGCTGAAACTGAACGCTCCTAAAACTGTGGAGAGGACTTCAGGAAGACCCCCCTACACTGACCCCCTATTTATTGTTTACAATTTACAGAACACTTAACTTGTATATACGTCTTATTTCTTATTTAACTGGTCATTGGTGCTTTTTATATACTATTTAAATATACACCTATTTATTTCATTACTTGTGTACATAAAAGTCCTGTCTATTCTTTAACTTTAGTAAATTGTCCAACTTTGTTGTCCACGTACCTTATTCTTATTCTATTTATGTGTAAGTACATGAAGAGAGCTATAACAAAACTCCTTGTATGTGCACAAGTATTTGGCCAATAAAGATGATTCGGAAACAGAAAAGTAAGATAACTGATCATATAAACTGTCTGCAGAGAGAGAGAGAGAGAGAGACAGAGAGAGACAGAAACAAGTGAGAGAAGAGACAGACGGACAGACAGGTGAAAGATAGAGACAGGTCTATGAGAGAGACACAGGTGCGTGAGAGACAGACAGTTGCAGAGACAAATGGGCGGGGGTCACAGGCTCACCTGTAGCGAGCATGGTGTGGTTGATGCAGAGCAGAAAGTTCAGTAGAGTCTCCCAGGTGTCTCTGCTCATCACAGCACTGTCTCTGGCCAGCGACTGAACTGCACACAACACCTGCTGACAGAGAGATATGTAGACCGGACTCCCCTGGTCCGACCTGAAGAGGGGGGACAAGGAAGACACAAGTTCATTTTATGAATATATATATCATCAGCTCTCACTGCATGCTACACATGCATTGGCATGAGGGGCTTCTCACCACTATTAACTTTCAATGAGTGAATGGAATTATGGGACAGCAGGTGACACAGGGTGGACTAGAGAAACTCTGCCTCCCCTACAAGAACCCTCTTCTCTAATATTACAGTTACAAACAAAAACAAAGTGATGCATAGAACAAAGTCACATAAACTAACCACCAGAGACTGAGCCATTAGAACCTCCAAAAGACGAATACAGCCATCACAAAACACCATAGCAGTGGCAGCTAACCACATAAAGGGTCTCTAGTCCTAATCTCCTAAATGACAGCTATAATCATTCAAGAATCTCTTCAATGACCACTGGGACCTCCAAAGAAATGATTAGAACCACTCAATAACCATTTAAACTTCAGACAGGGCCCCTTAAACCAAATGAAGGACTTCTAGGGCCTCCTCTGTGACCACTAGAACCTTCTAAGCACGGCTGGAAACTTCTAAAAGATCACTGGGACCTCTGAATGCACCACAGGAGCCTCTTAATGCACCATTGGACCTCCTAAAACTCCACTGGAACTTCTTAAAGCACCACTGGGACCTCTTAATACACCACTGAAACTTTCTAATGCATTACTGGAACCTCCTAATGCACCACCGGAACCTCTTAATACACCACTGGAACCTCCTAATGCACCACTGGAACCTCCTAATGCACCACTGAAACTTTCTAATGTATCACAGGAACCTCCTATTGCATCACTGGAAGCCACTGTTGCACCATTGGACCTCCTGATGCACAATTAGGATTAGGAGGTCATAGATTCTCTGGTCATTAAAAGTCATGGGTTCTGGTGTTGAGATGTTCGTCAGAGGTTCAGTGGTGTGACAGTCTACCTGGACAGGAACAGGCTGTACAGGCTTCGGAGGATCTTCTGGGTGTACAGGTTGGGCTCTCTGCTGATTGGAGGAGGGATGGAGTCTCTCGGGGAAACCAGGGCCATCAGCCAATCAGTGTAGACGTCTACACAGAGTTTGACGGTGTCACCGTCCAATGGGAGAGTCAAACCGTAGCACAACACCTCCATCGTCCACTTCACCTGAAAAAACAAACTTAACCAATGATTGTTAGCATCTAGCTGCCGTGATGTAATGTCAGTTCCCACGTACTCTGTGTCCAGTTTATTAGGAACACCTGGCTCCAACTAGGTCTGTACAGTCCTGTAATAAATCGTGAGCGTTATGTTTGTGTAGATTCACCTGTAGGACTGTTGTGCAGGACATAGTTTGTTGTGATGCTGTGTTGTGTCAACACACTGGTTCCTTTTAAGCACATGCCTACAGGTGTGCAGACTGCAGCTGGTAGTCGAGGCCAGTAAATGATTTCTACACTCAACTACAATTGTTCATCCAACACTGAACTGATTACATATCAACACCAGAGTGTGTATTTAAGTTTCCATAGAGGTCATACACACACACACACACACACACCTGTCTGTCTGTGCGCAGCAGGCTGCGGGTGTCAGGGTTTCCCAGGCCAGCTCTCAGGGGCTTCACTACGGCAACAGCAACTTCTCTGCCCACAGAGGGCGGGAAACATGTGAGCACGCTCACATGGCCCCGCCCACTGGACAGTGATTGGTCCATGGCCTGTCAATCACTGTTCACCTGAGAGACAGACAGGCAGAAAGACAGACAGACAGACAGGTAAATAAGTGTTTTTTTATTATTATTTTTCAGTAAGGTTAAAGGGTAACTCAAGTGCTTCATTGCATCTTTTTAATTTATTTTCATACATTACTGAGAAGTGTCCGATTACAAGTGGTCACTCGAGACCGAGAGGTCCGAACAGGGCTTCTGATGACGTCATGTCTTTGGGATCAGCTGAGTAAGCATTGATTGGTTGCCATTTGCAAACATTTCAGCCAAAACTACCATCTCTCTCTAAACTTACCAGCCGGTTTCCCCCCCCAACAAACGTCAACTACCTTCACTGTCTGCATATCACTGACACTTTATCTGCTTTTAACCACTTTGATTCAGACTGAATTATATCTCAAAAACAGATGGATTCACATTTAATTTTATACAGAAATCATTCTACCCAGACTGATAAGCATACTGAACATTCAGTAGGCTGAGGCACCGTTAAACACAGTCCAGCTGAGGCACCAGCACTAGTGAACTTAACGTTTTAAAAGTTCAAAGTGTCTGACCGATTTAATGTCTGAATGAAAAGTGTCTTACCTGCACAGGTGAGTCCAGGTGAATGAGCTTCAGACGAGCTGTCTGTGTTGGCATACGGGTGTGCATTTGTTACTGAACAGTCAGGTCACTCTGAAAGTCAAAACGCTAAACTTGAACTCAGTCTGCTGCTGCCGCCGCCTTCTGGCTCAGGTGGAAACTTTAGTTCCAGTTTAACAGGAGGGACCTCAGTGTTACAGTTTACAATAAACAGACACTAACTGACAGAGTCAACATGAACAACAGTTGTCTCGGTTAATCTGTACTCAGTGGACAGCAGTGGCGGCTGGTCCATAGAGGGCGCTAGGGCGCCGCCCCCCCTTGAGCTACAAATAATACAAAATTAAATAAATAATAATAATAATAAACTATACAAATTGGCAATATTTGTGTTTTTGAAACATGGAATCACCCAGTAATATGTGTAAGATATGATATCTGCGGTAAATATATGCTTTTCCTGCACGTCCTCTCTGCCTGTCTGCAGGTCCTCTCGGCATGTGCACGTCTCAGCTGCTGGGGCGCTGGAGAAACTGCCCCAAAGAGGCGGGTCTATGAAGCAGTTTAGCCAATGATGCTTTAATGCTGACTAAAGATATAAATGAGTGACATACAATTTAGCCAATCAGCGTCCTCAAATAGATTCAGCTTGGGGCAGATTTCGTTCTGCCCCAAGCTGCGCGTTCTCGTCGGGACTAGTCTCTACAGGAGAGCACTGCTCCTCCAAGACCCGTTTGAGAGGAGAACTGAGAGGAGAAACTACTGAAAGAGCTGATCCCAGATCAGCCTGACCTCACAATCAGACAGCAGACTAGCGGGAAAGGGAAGCAGTACATGAAGCTTCTCTACTAGCTGTACATCGGACAGGTTTGGCTAGCTGGATGACGTCATGATAACTTATTTAGCTTTTAAAAACAACGAGGACAGAACCAGCATGGACAGTTAGGGAGTGAGGGACATGAAGCACCTGTCTGAGAAATGGATATATAGTTATAAATAATTATATATGTGTGTGTGTGTGTGTGTTTTATATTATAGTGAATATTATAGTATGATATATATTATATTATACAGAATATTATAGGATATATATATATTATCCTTGCACTGCTGTTCAGTTTGGTTAGTTTACCTAGTTGTTCATTTGATACCATTCTAATTCATTGTATATACTGTGCATTTTTATTTTTATTCTATTCTATCTTATTTATTTTTTTATTCTATTTTCAATTCAATATCTGCTCTGCTATTTTATTGTACTGTATATATTGTGCATTTCCATACTTCATATCTTATTCTACTCTGTAACTTGCTGCTGCTACAAACAAATTTCCCCCTGGGGATAAATAAAGTTTATATCTATCTATCATTATGTTATACAGAATATTATTATATGATATATATATTATATTATACTGAATTCCCTGTGAGGGTGACTAAAATAAGATGTCCTGACGTGTTTGTCAAAGTGTTATTTACTGCTTTTTTTCGTGTTGGAATGAATGTTAAATATTTAACTGCAAAGTAGTAATACGTGTTTGATACCTTAATTTGTTTGCATTAAATCATTCTGGGATGTTTGCTGAAATTGATTGGATGTGGCACAGCCCTACCTAGAACATGTTCCACCAGCCGCCACTGATGGAAGCCCAAGTATTGGAACACACAGATGGGGATCAGACAACCTTTTCTCAGTTTATTTCTCAGCAATTACAGCTGCAAAAATTAGTCCATTACCTGATCAATAGAAATTAATTTATCTGCAACTACGTTATTAATCGATAGTCGTTTCATTTAAAAACATGGACTTTTCACCCTTTTCTGAAATGTTATTGATCGATAAGACAATCATAATTTCCAGTTGAAACGAAAACACAAGTCAGTTATAGATAAAACTTTATTTTCTTCCCTCGTCATCACCCTTTATAAAAAAAAAATAAAAATCCAGCAAAAGAAGTTGCACATTCAAAAACATGAGTGCAGACTGCAGTGCTTGTTTCCATTGCAACGTGTCACCAGTCAGTTATGTGAGGTTGAGACTTTTTTAATTATTATTTCCTGCAGCAATAATCAGGTTGCCAGGGCGTTGACGATTTGTCTGGCAGTGAGAAAAAGAAACAAATCAAAGTGCGGCAGCATGAAGAGTCGAAACAGAGCAGAGGGTCAGAGGTCAGTAGGGTTGTTTCTTAATGAACCTGGTGAACATGGCGAAGGCAGCGATTGGTTTATCTGATGGAACCATGTGACCAGAACCCTGCAGGAAAACAGAGGCCAAAGGTCAGCTGCAGAAGTCAAACAATGAACGACTATTTCTTTGAAAAGCTACAAGGCAACATAAACAGAGGAGGAAGTCATCAGCAGCATAAATAGGACATCCCTGAGGGTCAGCTGACGAAGATGAGTGTTTACCTTCACAGTGAGGAAGGCCATGTTGTCAAACTCTTTGACGAAGCCTCCGATCTGCTGACCGTCCTCGTCGTTGTAGAGCCACGGACGTCTCAGGACCTCCACCTGCAAGACACACCTCAGGGTTAATACACCTGGAATTACTGAGTCGATCCAGGCAGTTTTTAAAATGGATCGTATCTGCTAAAATAATCCATGAAGGGTCACAGTTACCTGCTGGTTCAGAGACTCGACGAACCACTCGTCCCCCATGAAGTTACAGGCCATGTCCACGTCCCCGTTATACACCAGGACCCGGTACTTCTGTACAAGATAAGATAGACTTTATTGTCCCGGAAACATACAGTGTCTGCTGTTAAAGAAAATACAAAACATATTGCATACATACACAGACTGTCGCCAGTCCACATGCGCGCGCACACACACACACACACACACACACACACACACACACACACACACACACACACACTGCCATCAGCCCACAAATAATTTCACACTGCCCATCGTACAACACACCTGTAGTGTATAGTTAGACCACGCAACACCTTCAACAAGGAGACAACTCTCACACACACCTGGATAAACAAAACCACGCCCACCTAGACACATCAGCCAATCACCAGCAGAGCTCACATTCAGTCAGGAGTCATTTGTTTGTAATATATATATATATTTGTTTTGACCATTTAGTTTTACACCAAAATAATTACTCTCACCATTAAACTACCGTCAGTGAAACACACTTCCTACACTTCCTGTAGATGTTTCACATTAAAAGCCTTCCAGCAACAAAAGGTCATAACCCCTCCTGTTCCTGCTAAGATTTTAATTTTGTAGGCCTGTAATGTTTTGTGTTTACAGTAAATTATATTTTTATTGTACCTTTTTGTATCTAGTGGAGTAAGTACTTTATAGGAGTAAGTTGTTTATTTGTTAAAAAGATAATAATTTGGGTTAAACTGTTTTTTTCCCCGTTTACTGTTTCACTGTTTTGACCGAGTTATCAACATACCAGGCTTGATGTTGTTTAACGAGGTCTTGCGTACCGGAGAACTTGCTGTGTTCTATGTGACTTTAAGATAAGAGGAGATTGTGTTGTGTTCACTGACCAGAGCGCTGAGCAGCTTCAGGTACTGTTTCCTGACGTCCAGGTAGACACGACCGTAATTCAGATTCACCTCAGAGCTGCAAACAAAAAGGCAGAGATAAGTTTACAACTTTATTAAACAACTGAACGACAAACAAATACAGTATTAAAATAAAAAAAAAAACAGATCACAAAACTTCATAATGTCATTGAGAGCTACGTTACTGGAGTTAACAAGGTGTGTGTGGTGTTCAGGTGCGTTACCTGCAGATGACCCAGTCCAGGGCCTTGGGGCTGATGTGCAGAGCAGCTTTGACGTACTTGCTGTTCAGGTAGAGGTTGGAGGGGGTGGAGTTAGTGCAGGGGGGGTCCAGACGGACGGACAGGTGTAGAGACGCCAGACCTCGCAACTTCTGCTCACACACACACACACACACACACACACACACACAGTAAGAGGAGACCCTGGTTTCTATCCAACAGTCCGGTGAATAAACTTTAACGTTAAGACATCAGCTGACTTTATACACACCTGGTTCCACAGCTGAGTCCACTGATGGTTGATGAACGAGTTCCCCAGATCTCTCATCACCAGCTCACCTCGTTCAATACTGACGATCAATAACAGGAAGTCAACCTCTGTCACCTGTGAGCTCTGTGGTCAGACTACACCTGCTGCAGGTGAGCTTCTAGCAGCAGCTACAGAATCCATGTTTAAGATCTGGTGTAAATTTAAACAGTAACACGTGTTCCCCCTGATGAGTCGGAGGTTAAAGGTCGAAGCTTACCCGAATCTCTGGTGGACTCCACCTGGACAAGGAGAGTACAGGTTGTAAATGTTCAGTCCCGAAGCGTAGACGATGTCCTGAACCTCAGCGAGCTGCAGAAGAAACGCAACACCTGAAACTAACTGGTTTAACCTGATTCAGTCCTCATAAACGAGGCTCGGGACCAGGTCCGAAACCTATAAACCGGCTGCCATCTGGTTTTATCAGATAGTCTTATCATGTCTGAACCAGTATAAGTTTTAACATTAACCAGTTAACCAGACTCACGCTGGCGGAGCAGTTCTCGTTCGGGTTGTTGTAGAAGTTGCACTTCCCGTCTTTGCAGCAGAAGGTCTGCAGCTCCGTCCACAGTCGACTTCCCAGCAGGCCGTGGTAGTAGGCGAAGTACACCAGAGAGTTATCGTTCATCTCGTAACTTGACAACCCGTTTCCCACGGCAACGCCCTGTAGGTGAGACAACAGCTAGCATGACATGGTTGCTAATGTTAGCATCCCACAAAAACAGTGATCGGACACTACAGAGGCCCCGCAGTGTCGCAATAATACAGCGTCGCCAGGTGACGGCTGGCGCCCACCATCACTCTCCTTGTACTACAGTATCTGTGTGTAGTACTGCAGTATTTGTGTGTACCTGCAGGTTTAGACTGGCGTCCTCCATCACCCTCTCGGCGAGCGTCGGGATGTAGATTCCTCCGTAACTCTCACCGGTGAGGAAAAGTTCGTTCTTGCTGTACTCTGGAAACAGACGGAAGAACTCCTTCAGAGCCAGGTAGTTGTTCATCGATACCTGAGGAGAAAAACAAAAACACCCAACAGTGAACACCTGTGAGCCAATCGGGAGCCGGGGTTTCAGGCGCGTCACTGACCTCCGTGTCGTTGGTGACGTAGTTCTTATCGTCAGCGTACGAGAAGCCGACCCCTGCTGGAGACTCCAGGTACAACACGTTGGCAATCTGCACGGAATCAGTGAACCAATCAGCTTCCATGGATTACAACAACTATTAGCCAATGAGCTGTTAGGCCGTTTTGGTCACATGGTTAATCAGGATGCAATTCCTGGGTCACATGACCGCATGCAGGCAACCGATTAACTGACCTTGTTCCAGGAGTACTCGTTGTACTGTAGCGTGGCTCCGTCATCCTGGACCTGAAACGACAAGAGGTCAGAGTTCAGCAGGTGTCGCTGTGACATCAGTGTGATGTCACAGGGTCAGGTGGGCGAAGTCAAGAGGTTACCCACCAGGAAGGGTCCATGTTCTGTCAGCAGTCCGTCCAGAGAGCTGCAGCCGGGGCCGCCATTCAACCACAACACCATCGGGTCAGAGGGCGGCTTATTCTGGGACTCCACGAACCTGAAAACAACAACACAGGTGGACGTTACCACCAACACTCAGGTGAGCTCAAGTGGACGTGTCACAGTAGCGTTGTAGTTTAGAACACCTAAACCGAGACCAAGTCATGACTAAGAACAGAGTGTATTGAGGCAAAATCAAGAGATTTGGTGGTTGAGACCATAAACTGTATACAAGAACTGGATGTAGTCATCGTGACGTCACTTGTCGGTTTGTGGACTGATGTTATGAAGCCTCGAGTTTGGCGATTTTGCCGTCGCCATCTTGGACTACAGCCATTGCCATGTTTTTTGTGCAACCAATGAAAAGAAGTTACCATATTTGGAATGTGGAGGAGTGACGGCTTATACGTCTCTGGTAGCTGTCGAGACCTGTCAATCACAGTAAGCCCGCCCTAAAGCATACCCTGTTTTATGGTCTATTTGACTCTAAATGGACCATAATTTACTAAATGAACATCATGCTGTATTGAAGAAGACTTGAAACTAGAGATTGAGACCATAAACTCATGTTTACAATGTTTACTGAGGTAATAAATCAAGAGAGAAGTAGAGTCATTTTCTCATAGACTTCTATAGAACCAGAGGAGTCGCCCCCTGATGGTCAGTAGAGAGAATGCAAGTTTGAGGACACTTCCGCATCGGCTTCACTTGGCAGAACCGGAGGTTGGCGCCTGGTTCAAACAGAGTAGATGACCAAGACCAGACCAGTACAAGTCCTGCACTGCATGACAAAATCGGAGTCACGGGACCAGGACTGATCTCGAGTACTACATTACTGGTTCATAGATGTCACACCTGAGTTTGTTACAGATCTGGTATTTTAGGATTCAGGTAAAAAGGGACAAAAATCATCAAGTATCGTGAATAAAGCAACTGTAATGATGCAGATGTGCCAGGTGCGTTTCAGGTGCGTCTCTGGGTACTGACCAGTAGTGCAGGTGTTTCCCATCGGCCACACTCAGGTATCCAGAATAATGTTTGAAGCTCGGCTGTTTCTGCAGACCGGGCAGGTATTTCACCTCGTCTGCAGCCGGAGCGGCATCATCGCCACCCAGCAGCGAGAACAGGAAGCAACACAACACCACCACCTGCATCTGAAAAAAAGAACGACAGGAAGTGACATCAACAGCACTGACATTAAATGCGTTAACACGGTTTCATCTCTCGTATTAAATACTCAGCAGCAGCATCTAACCGGCTTCTAATTAAGAGTTTAAAGATGGTGCTAAACACTGAAACTTGATTAAACACATCCATCTGTGACGACAGCGGCTTCAAGTTCTAATAAACACCCAACAGACGGTTACATTACATTAGTTGAAACAACTGGCAATTGTGAGAAAGTCTAAAATTAAAAATATACAAGCAAAAAGCATCAACAGCCTTTAAGAAATCATTGTTGGTTAATTGTGCCACATTCATTTCTATATTTTATTTATTAATCTAAGTATTTTTTGGGGTTCCATGTATTCGATTTTAAGTTATTTACTATTTGAAATGTTAACAAGTGTGTTATTTTTAGCCATGATGATGTCATCCAGCTAACTTGACAGATTTCCTCAAACCTTTGAATTCAAGACTTTTGCTTTTCATGAAAAGGTAGCAGATTGTTATTAGTTATGCCTTTTGTCATTACATATTTATGCAGAACGTGTCTAGGTAGCAGTGTTATGCGTGTAAAGATGTGAGTTGTACACAAATCCACAAGGATAAACTTTGACTGCATTAATCTTGCAGTTATTTCTTCCCATGTCTCAAAGTGTCCCTATGCATTCTCCAACAAACTACAATTGCATGAAAGCATAAAGAGATGCAAAACTATTTGTGTACTTTTAACTTGTGTGTAATGGTATCTGGGGCCAACTCCTCCAGATAAAAGTACACAATGTACCCACCATGCGTCTCATGTCAGTACAGCAGGCTCCAAGTATCGATCCACCTGTTAAAACTGTTTTTTTTAAATGACGTTTGTTGGACAACAGATGGCAGCACGAGAGCGGGTGCACGACTCGTTTCCTCTCTACGTCATAAGGCAGCAAGAGGACACTAGTATACGCGAGGTTACGAAACCAGATCTCAAACATGTAATATTTTAAAACAGTAACGCTCGTGGTCGAGTTTCTATGAGCCGAATGCATCGCATGAAGTTACTGATTCATAATATGAATCTGTCTGATGTATCAAGTGATTCTGTTTACACAAGAAATACACGTTTAATTTGGGGGTTTTCTGCATGCAAATGATTGAGACATTATATGTTAAATACTATTGTACTCTTAAAATAAGTTAAGCTAACAACATCTCTGCAGTCATGCAGACAGAAGTGGGAGAAACACACCAGAGGGCGCAACAAAACAGGCGAGGGAACGAGTCCAACGAGTCCAAACACGTGATGCTAACAGGAAGTAACGATTTTGGTTGATTTTCTAAATTGTGCGGAATTTACCACAAAACGTTTGTCATCCAGAATTTGTTTTCCACGTTTTCACCTGAAGTTCCCAAAGCTTTCACCCGATGCAGAAATATAAAACGTACTGATTCCTGAATGAAGTTTGGCAGAAAACAACGACGAGTTTCATTGTCTCTCACAAGTACAGTCAGTTTCATTTGTTTACTGGTCACATGTTTAGATCATAGACTAATAATTATATATACATATATAAATAAAGAAATAATTCCCGAGTTTAGATTCAAGGATTATATAAACTAACCCAGAAACAAGCTGGATCGGACTAAATGCCACCAAACACAACAAAGTTTAGTGAAAACAAAGCTGAGATTATTTCAGTCACAAACACACTCACCTCGTCTGTCTGCCTGTCTGGTTTCTCGTCCAGCTGTGGAGTTGATGTGACTGCAGCTGCCGATAATGAAGAATTAAAGCAGGTCACATGACAGCAGACGGTCACATGACTCCCCTCCACCCACGTGACTGTTGAACTGACCGGCTGACGTGGTTGTTGTTTTTTTCCAATATATGTTGTTGTAAACATACATATTATGTACAGTCTGTAGACAAATTATATCTGTGGTTGCAATGTATTCATCATTATTATTGTACACGGATGTTGTTTATGTCTTTTCAAAATAAAAGTCTGCAGGTTTTATTCTAGACTCATTGATCACGTTGCATCACGTCATTACATTTTCTTAAATCACAGTCTATCTGAGAATTACTTCATGGTTCTGATCCGGAGAACAGTGACTCAGCTGATTCCTACATTTGTATTTATGAGGAATCAGGAATCATTAGAATTAAGCTTTGAATAATTTAAAAAATCCACATTTATATGAAATAAAATGTGCACTCTTTGCCCTGGTCTCGACCCACAAGGTGGATCAGGTTAAAGTTTACTTCCTGTTGAACCTTAATTTCCTAATCTCCCTCTTAATTGCTAATTAGACCCGAGTTGTGTTAAAGGGGATCGTTTGAACCCTTTAATTGGGTTCTTAGGAGCTAGTTTTCATGTTCTACAGCTCCAGTGTTAAACTACAGACACACAGAGAGACGGACTCAAAAGGGATTTGGGCTGTTGCTCATTTTATCGATGAAAACAGAATTGTTAGAGGAGCTCTGTGATTAATTCTTATCATTAAACAATAAAATTATAAAAAAAAGCCAGAACCACCCTCTGATTTTAATTTCCTATTAAAATGCAATTTACCCCGAAAGAAGAAAATGTTCTAAAAGAATGTTGAGTTGTAAAGGTTGAGAAATTAGGAAAATTATATATTTCCACTTCAAGATCTAACAAACGTCTTCATAAGACTGAGGTTTGACTTCGACGTGATTAAATGTATTTTGTGAAAGTGAAAGTTTAGAACATGTGATTTCTTCATTGTGACTCAGTTTAAGGAACTGAAGACTTTGTCCTCAATATTGGGGAAGTTAAAACATAAACGCAGTTAAGACTAAAACTCTGAAGTCACTGAAACTTCTTAAAGACAAGAAATCTCTAAAGTTGTTTGTTACTTTATGGCATCAAATTAATTTAAGAATTCTCTGTATTTGATGATCTCACTCAACTTGAGGCAAAGTATATTTATAATTTGAGGCTTTGATTGTTTAAATAAATATTCTGAGAATGTTGGTCTAGACCTGCTCACTATTAGAAGTGTCTCATTATTAACTTCTGTTATAATTTGACAATATATCAATTGAATTAAAGCTTTAAACTATTCAGTAAAATATTAATGATGTAATCTGCGCTGTGATTGGCTGTTACTCCAGACTTTTATTGAACTGGTTACCATAGAAACTGAACAGACAGCCGAGCTGAAATCAAACCATCCTGAAGAAACTTTATTTAAAAAACACAAAACGGATAAAAAAAAAAAAAAAGATCTATACAACAAGTGAGTGTGAGGAGGCGGGGCTTCCTCAGGGCCGGGGGGGCGGTCTCATGCCGGGAGGAGGCGGTCCTAAAGAAAGAAAAAAAAAACAGAAGAGGTCACATGGTGTGTTCACACTGAATTGATTGATTAATCTGTGATCTGATAAGCTTACCTCTCATGCCAGGGGGCGGCGGCCTCATGCCCGGGGGGGGCATCCCCATCGGAGCACCTCGACCAGGAGGCATACCCATCGGAGGTCCCATCGGGGGCCGCATGCCAGGGGGTGGGCCCATCATACCTGTAGGGAGGGGAGAAGAAGGGGGGAGGGGAGAAGAAGGGGGGGGGTCAGGTCACAACCAATCAGTACAGAGGAGGAGCCAGGTTCATGACTTCACATGTCCACTCACCAGGAGGCGGGGCTCCTCTGCCCATCGGGGGCGGGGCTCCTCGTCCAGGTGGGTATTGTGTGGGAGCACCTGCGATACTCGCTCCTGCTGCTGCCGCCGCAACCGTCCCTCTGCCCTGTGGAGTCATCACCTGGAAACACACAGGAAGTTGTCATCACCTGAGCACACACACCTGAGCGTAGAGCAGTCGTCGTTGCTGCTGCTGCTGCTGTATTTACCTGCTGTGAAGGACCGCCCACCCCTCTGACGGGCCCGGCGAGTCCGGCCGGAGCCTGAGGCATCGGAGCACCTGCTGGGACACCACGACCTGCTGCACGACCCACACCGGGACCACCGGCCACACCCGCCAACGGGACACGAGCAATGCCGGTCTGGAGAACGAGAGAGAGAACGAGAGAGACACAGGTTTAACAAACAGCAATTCCGTAAATATGAAATACAGTTTATTGAATAAAGTTGACAAACATTTAAAAAAAATCTGTGATTGAAACATGATTTAAAACTCAAACAATGATTTTTTAGACACCGTAATTCTGATGACAGGTTTGTCTCCTATTGGCTACAGAGTAGGGCTGCACAATTAATCGAATTTTAATCGCGATCACGATTATGGCTGCCACGATTAAACGAGCGTGATCGTCGGCGATATTAACATTTAAAATGCGTGCTCTGCTACATATCAAATCAAGCGCTTCCTCAACTAAGAGTCAGCCAACCACCAGTGGGAGAACGAGATGGGAGGTGTCATGCACGCACCCTGCAGCGGCACACCAGGTGTGTGTCTGTGTGACTCTCACAGAGGGGGCGTGTCTGCAGCACCGGACTATGAATCACTCCGCCGTGGTGAAAGCGGTCACAGTCTTTTCCTTGACGTATGTCTTTCTTTTTAAACAACGCCTACATACCGTAACGGTTTTGTCCACCACCCTTATCCGTCATTATACTTTACAGGGAAGACAAAATGATCCCAAACTTGTGACTTAAATGACGCCGGGGGCTTCTGAAGCTCCTCCGCTCGCCGTGACTTTCTCCGTTAAATGCTTTTAACCTGCTCCGTTCACGTGAACACACTACTGCTTTATATCTGTTCACTGACACTCTGCATTGATATTCGGGGACTTGTTACTTGAAAAGGAACAGCAGCAGTAAAACTGTATTACACACTATGATGATTACACTGTAAAAAAAAAAAAGAAGAAAAAATACTCAATTGATCCACGGATCGACCCGTGATCCGTTACACCACTAATCGTGATCAATAATCGCGATCTCAATATTGATCAAAATAATCGCGATTATGATTTTGGCCATAATCGTGCAGCCCTACTACAGAGTTCCACTTACATCTTTAGGAGGCGGGCCCTCAACCGTCATAGAGACCAGGTTCTCCCCCCTCAGCAGAACCAGACCCAGAACCCTCTTCTCTTCTCGCTCCGGCTGCTTGGAGTTCTTTGGCCTGCAGGACGACAAAAAAACAAAACTCGTTCATTACGGTCCACAGACAGGACTCATTACCCAGCATGCCTCAGTTACTTCCAACTACCCTTAAGAACTGCTCTCCCAGACCAGAACCAGCGGACCCAGCAGTAACGGCCGCTGAGTTGCATTGTGCGTGTTCAAAAACAAGCCAACTCTGTTGGACCCAGAGTCTTGGACCTACTTGATCTTCCTGAACTCGTCGCAGTCACACAGGATCAGGTTCATGTGCTTGTCGAAGGCCTTGAAGGTGCCGATGAAGATCCGGCCGTCCTGCAGGATGCACCTCATCCTGAAGTCAATGTGCTGCAGCATCTTGCTGCTCTTACCCACCGTCTGAGGAACCAATCAGAGACAGGCGTTAATATGACATCATATTCAACACCACAGAATATTCCTACATCACCACAATGTTGCTGCTGGTTTGTGTATTCATGATCATCTGTGTGTTTGTTAGAGTCACTTCAGGATGGAACAGCAGCTCAGACCGAGAAACTAAAATATCTATAATGTTCATTTATTCTTTGATCCTGATTTAAAGTTAATTTTACTTATTTGAGTCAATAAAACACTCTACAGTGATGAATGAAAAAAGCTCCATGAAATAATTAATTTGGGGTCTAAATCGGGTAGTAGGCGTAAATGGACAGACAGACAATTGAATCAATCTATAACAGAGCTTCTTTGTTATTTATTCTTGTGCATAAACTGGATTATACAGCAGGATACATGTTGAGCGTTTTGATATTTTAGGTATTGGTGTTAAACGTGGCTTCAATCTGCATCAAGCATTTCCTCCATTGATTCTCCTTTGAGGCATGCAAGAAAAACAAGTATCCAAGAATTCAAAGTACACAGTCTCATGTTAGTCAAGTAGTTCTTGTGCTACAAATGGTGAACAATCTTCACTAGCCTATTTATTAAAGGAACATATCGTAACACATTATACGTGTAGATAAACTCGAACACACTTATTATAGATTACATTCATGTCGACACGTGCGGATAATCATTAAACTAGCTTTAAAACAAGTTCACAGTTAGCTCGTAGCTTCGTTAGCTTAGTGTAGAACGTTAGTGCACGTCGGTCTCCTCGGTATGAACAAACGTTAACCGGTAACTGTAACGACAGTGTTAATGCAGTGCTTTAAAACACGCGTGGATACTTTTAATTTGTGAGAACAACGGAATCACAACGCAGAGGAGCTAACTTTAGAAGCTAACTGCTAACAAACACTGCGGCCTAACCGGGTAAATTAACGGCTGTTAAGTTAATAACGTTGCACAGAAACCCGTTAACGGAACAAACCGGTGAACACTAGACTAAACCGATTACTGATGTGGTTTATATTGAACTAAACAACTTCCTAACTCCGCGCGCTGCTCCAGTTCTGTACCGACGTTCAACCGACGTCCATTCAAACTCCCGCTATTATTAAAATAAAAACGTAAAATCCGGTTTACATTTAAAGACCCACTAGGCGGGCAGCCCGCGGACAGTATGTCCGTTAAACACTCACCATGTTTGCGGTTCTGATGGCTCCGATTCACGCCGGATTCACCGAACAAACCCAAAAAAATTTGACCCGCGGAGAAACCGCCAGGCTCGTCTTTATCAGAGATTCACAGGAAGTGACGATCGGCCAGCGGAACTGTTCCTACCCGAACAAAGGACACGCACACAGTTCCCACCCGGCCTGCAACAACAGCCCGAAGCTACAGTTCCGCAAAGTTTTCATTTTCATTTATACTACATTTAATATATATATATAAAAAATATATATACATTAAAAAAATATATAGGCCTACAGTATATTTCAAAAATATATATATACATATATATTTATAAAAGTATGTCAACTGTATTCCAGAATAACTGTTTTTGTGACTTTTCCATGTCAGAAAAAGGAAAACAACATCAACAATAGTTACTACAATATAATTATATGTATATATAATAAATACAACAAACAGGGCTTGTTACAGTAACAACGTGCATAGAATACCGTTTCCTTTGTTTTTATTAATTTATAACTTCAACTCACAAGCGATAGAAATCGTCTCAGCTTTAGATAAATTGAGCTAAACATGAAGCTCAATCGCAGCAAAGTTCTTTACTTCTTATTTTGGAGGAACAAAATCAAATGTGGTATAATTTCTTGAAATATGAAACTACAGCTATTAAAATATTAAAATTACAGTGAGAAAACATAGAGAACAAGCATGTTAAACAAATATACACCCCAGTGAGAAAATAAAACAATTAGATATAAAACATAATATAAAATAATTGTATCGAAAAAAAGTAAAATAAATAGATACAGATTAGATACAAAAAGTTAAAAGTGAAAACAGTAAACAATAAAATAATAATTTTGTCTGTAAGCTAAACAGTCTGTAACTCTATATATATTTATTTACTTATTTATTTACTTATTTATTTATTTACTAACAGCTTTATTATCAGTGTGATCGATCCTCTCTGCTGTGCATCATCATCATCATCGTCGTCGGTTGAAGAATTTCCCGTCATCCTGCTGCGGGCCGGTTGCCATGGTAACCCGGTCTCCTGCCGCCGGGCCGCGCGCCGCAGTGAGCAGCAGAGAGACGGAGGAGAGACTGTGAGTCACCGGGACCAGCACCCGGTCAGACGACCGACAACCGACGGACCAGAAGACACCGACAGACCGTTCGGTTAGCCCGTTATAGCGCGACGATCACGGACTGTTAATGAGGCCGATGATGACGGGCATCGACCGCAGTGTTGCTTCAACCTGAGAGAGACTACAGCGACCTCGTCAGCGGCAACCAGACTGTTGCTGCAGTGTTGCTTCCCTCTGACGGAGACGACGTACCTCCAGCAACCACAACCCACCAGCAGCAACAGCATGTAAGGCAACTAACTGCACCTGCAGCAACTAGCAACCAGACTGTTGATGTTTTAATGTTGCTTTAACCTGACAGAGACAGCGACTACAGCATCCAGTCCAACAGCAACAGAATCTGCAGCAATTATATATAAAGCAACCAGGCCACTGATTTTCCACAACTGCAGTGTTGCTTTAACTTACAATAAAGGGAGAATACAGCAACTAGACAGATGTTTATCAACCACATATTGTTTCAACCTTAAAGCTTCAAGGACTACAGCAACTACACCTACAGCAGTTAAACCCACTGCAACTAAACCCACAGCAATTAAACATATAGCAACTGTGCCCTCCTGCAACAATACCTGCAGCAACTAGGAAATGAACTGTTGAGGTTTTAATAACCACCGTGTTGCTTCAGCCTGAGGGAAACTACAGCAACTACACGATCAGCAACTAGCAACCACATTGTTGATGTTTAATCTTCACTGTGTTGCCTCAGTGTGACACGACAGCAACTCAACCTGCAACCTACATCCACGGCACCTATCGACTCGACATCCATCGTCCAGCAGGTGAGCGGCAACACGACACCGTGACAACATGTACACCTCTCCACCAATGAGGTCACAGCCTCAGTAATGATGTCACAGCCTCAGTAATGATGTAACAGTCTTACGCAAAACTATATTTAGCAACAACGAAAATAGAGAGCTGATAACAATAGAAATAAGGGATGATTGTGAAAGAAAAGATGCAATGAGGGACAAATAAATATTGTAAATAAGTTGAGACAATCAGAGCTTTAATGTAGCATCACTTCTTTCTATGTAAAGATATATAGTCACTATAGTTGCTCTGTGCTTTGTTGACATTGCCAAACCAGGCATCATAAGTTGACTGTTGTTTTGAAGGCTCGAGTTTGGCAATTTTGCCGCCGCCATCTTGGAATACTGTTGTTGCCATGTTGTTTTTTCCACAACCAATGAACAGAAGTTACCATATTTAGAATGTGGAAGAGTGATGTAGAGACGCCGTATACGTCTCTGGATTCGTCGTCAGATTCCATGTGAAATCAGATGAAATCATGCAGGTTCACCAGAAACTCCTTCAGCTCAGACTCCAGCAGAGACCGGTCCACCGTGGACAGACCCAGATCCTCCAGCAGAGACCGGTCCACCGTGGACAGACCCAGATCCTCCAGCAGAGTCCGGTCCACCGTGGACAGACACAGATCCTCCGGCTTCACCTGCAGCCTTGGACCTGCAGTCGGAGCTCCGGAGGGAGGAGGAGAGCTCAGCTCCCGGCAGCAGCAGCGTCTCCTCCTCCTCCTCCTTAATAAAATTAATTCTATAAATGAGTGGTTTACCTAAAACCTTAATAGTTAACTTGCTAGCTAGCTAACTCACCACATGACACATTTTACTTTGTATGTATTTGACAAATTAATAGATTATTTTGATGATATGGTAAATGAATACAGCCTGAGCAGATAACCCGCTATATTTACAATTCATTTACCTCATTTCCCGTTAAATCCAATATAAAGTTTGCACCTTGAATATTATTGTTAGATAGTATTGCAACTCTACTTAGGAGTGATGTCACAGCTTCAGTAATGATGCCACAGCTTCTGTAATGATGTCACAGCTTCTGTAATGATGTCAGAGTTGATGAATGATGATCCTGCAGCTGAAGGTTCTGTTAGAACCCGTCTGGTTCTCAGTGCTCCCTCTACAACAGGCACTAGTGGACAGTAATACATAGTATACTACACAGTAAAACATAGTTTAGTACATAGTGGTGGTACTACATCACTGACAGCTCTAGTCACATGACTGTCATTTACACATCAATAACATGTGAAGCAGTGCATTGTGGGATTGCGAGCAGACAGTGTACCTGAGGTCTGTTTGTCTCTGGTCTGGAACTCATCTTCTCCTCTCTGATCAGTCGGTGAATCAGCTGATCACATTGTTTCTGTTCACCGACATGTGATCACATCTGACTCATCCGATTGGCTCATCTGAGGGGTTCAGGCACAGGTAAAGCTGTTGCCATAGCAACATCAGCATCCCCCAGTGTCCCCCCTCCCTCGGTTACATAACAGCTGCAGTCTATAAATACAGCGAGTGTGTGTGTGAGTGTGTGTGTGTGTGTGTGTGTGTGCGTGTGTGTGTGCGTGCATGTGCGTGTGTGTGTGTTTCTGAGGCTACTCGATAAATTAACATCAACAATAAAGCAGACGAGATAAGTAATAAATATACAGTGATAGTACTCGCTGATACTCTGTCTTGTAGATACTGTGTATTGTCTCTTCAGACCCGTCTGTCTCTTGTCTCTCTGCAGATGGGCGTCCTCCCAGACTGTCAGACTGATCAGCTGATCTGGAGTCAGGTAGGTCCCCGCATGCCTTCGTCTGTGTAGAGAGAGAAACCAACCAAATGGTGCACAGTGTTACCTCCGTCCTCAGTATTGTGTCTCTCTTTGACACTACTTCCTGTTTAAAATAAATCAAAACAAACGGATCCTTGTGTGGTACCAAACTCCGAGTCCTCACCTCTAGTTAAAGAGTAGTTTTACTCCGCAGTACTTCTAAATTTGTTTTGTCTTCCAGTCAGCTGACAGCTTCAGGTTGACCTAATCTCCGTCCAACCGCTGGCCCCTCTTTCCTGGTTCGGGTGAAGACAGCAGCCAATAGAAAATGAGCCTGCTTAAGGAGGCGGAGCCTGGCCGGGAGATGGAAGCCAAGGTGAGACTCCTCATCCCCGCCCTCACCCATAGTGTCACCTCTGATGCCATCACACCACAACAGTTTGAACTCTAAACTTTATTAGATCTTGAACTAGAATTTAAATATAGTTCTGAGAGTTTGAACAAAAGCTTTATTCGGTTCGTAGAGGGCGAAGACGCGGAATCATTTTAGCCGTTATAAAACCTTGTGTTGTCATGTGTGCAGACCTGGGCTCAGTCTCTGGTTTACACTCTGGAGGAACTCGAGTGTAAAATCTGCTACAACCGCTACGACACTCGAAGTCGGAAACCCAAACTGCTGGGCTGTCTGCACCGAGTCTGTGCCAAGTGTCTGAAGAAGATGGTCGACATGGGTGAGTCCACTCGGCCGGCAAAGATTATTGACACATGGAGGGTGAAGCAAGTTGTTTCCAGCGAGTTGTTTCCCATGAATCAACTGTAAAAGAGGCCGGTATATGGTTTTCCTTGACACCAACCAGAGCTGTAGACCTGAAACCTGGACTCTAGTCTCTTAAGACTTGACTTGAGACTCGAGGCCATCAAATCAGGGGTTGATGGTTTCTCTTGACATCAATCGGAGCTTTAGACTTGGACTCAAGTCTAAAAAGAGGTCACAAAAAGAAGTTTCCCGGTCCTTGAAAGATTTGGAATGACTTGATATTTGCTAATGAAGACTTGTTGCTTGTCCTTAATGACTTTAGACCTGACTTGGACTTTAGAGGACTTGAGTCTTGACTTGGACTTTAGAGGACTTTAGACGTGACTTGGACTTTCGAGGACTTGAGTCTTGACTTGACTCCCTTGAGACTTGAATTGACTCGAGACATGAAAGAAAAGTCCAGTGACGTGACTTGAACTTGTCTTTAAGGACTCAGGACTTCGAAGCAAGTTTTGATTTGTTTAAAATCCCAACATCAGATCTCTGAGAGACCTGACTTGGACTTATCTTTAAGGACTTTAGACAAATCCCATAAATCACCTGTGAAGAGATGATTTATGAGTCAACGTTCCCTTGACATCAACCACAGCTGTTGACCTAAAACTTTCAACATATTTTGAATTCAATTCCATTTATTTTATTTATCCTCGCATCGGAACGGGAAAAACTCCCCCCGAAAAAACCTTTAACAGGGAGAAAAAAGGAAGAAACCTTAGGGAGAGCAACAGAGGAGGGATCCCTCTGACTTGGACTTGCGTCAGACTTAAAAAATAAGAACTAAAAACTAGGATTATTTTTTGCCAATTTGAACTAATTTACTGTCAGTCAATAGTGTCTAGAATCTGCACTATTGTGCATTTAGAGATGTTTCTGGTGGAGCCCCTCAGAGTGAATCTACATCGTCAATTACAGACCGGTTTGCCGTCTGGTCTCCATGGATCTGAAATATACATATAAATGTAACTTTTTGGTGATGTTAGATTGCTGCTAGATCTCCCTGTTAATACAGGTGCGTGCAGGAGAGTAAACTGTGTTTTTTTAACCGCAGTACATATTATGTCTTTGGAGTATTTCGTTAGATAAAAACATGTTGTGACTTGTTGCTCGATGTCTGTGTTTGAGAGAGAAGTTATTAGTTATTAATAATCATACAGACTTTTATGAATGAAGCCTTGAAGCTTGGAACTGTTCGGTGCAGCTCTATGGATATGATTTGTAAAGTTATATTAAAGATAATAATGTCAAATGCAACGTGATGCTGCAATATAGTCAAGCACAGACTTTAAATATAATATTCACATTCTTATATAAATGTTCAACTGTGTTGCTTGCAGAAAGGTTAAAGGTTGTATTATTGTGATGTTGTGACGTGACACTTGAAGTCCTTAAAGGTTCTAGATACAATTTTGGGAGCATTTCTATTGCCTCTTAACGGCTCTCAACATGGCAACGGATGAGTCGGCAGCTAGAAGCTAACAGTGCTAACAGCAGCAACGGCGCTATTTACCTGTATGACATCATACTCTGTGTCATGTGACTCTTCTGATTGATTTTCAGGAGAGTCTTCGCCGTCTATCATCTGCTGTCCATTCTGTCGCCACGAGACCTACGTCCCCGACGAGGAGGTGAGACTTAATTAACGAGGAGGTGAGACTTAATTAACGAGGAGGTGAGACTTAATTAACGAGGAGGTGAGACTTAATTAACTAGGAGGTGAGACTCAATTAACCAGGAGGTGAGACTTAATTAACTAGGAGGTGAGACTCAATTAACTAGGAGGTGAGACTTAATTAACTAGGAGGTGAGACTCAATTAACTAGGAGGTGGGACTTAATTAACTAGGAGGTGAGACTCAATTAACTAGGAGGTGAGACTCAATTAACCAGGAGGTGAGACTTAATTAACAAAGAGGTGAGACTTAATTAACGGGGAGGTGAGACTTTATTAACGAGGAGGTGAGACTTTATTAACGAAGAGGTGAGACTAAATTAACAAGGAGGTGAGACTCAATTAACGAGGTGAGACTTAATTAACAATGAGGTTAGACTTAATTAACAATGAGGTTAGACTTAATTAACGAGGAGGTGAGACTTAATTAACAAAGAGGTGAGACTTAATTAACGAGGAGGTGAGACTTAATTAACAAAGAGGTGAGACTCAATTAACCAGGAAGTGAGACTTAATTAACAAAAAGGTGAGACTTAATTAACAAAGAGGTGAGACTTAATTAACAAAGAGGTGAGACTTAATTAACGAGGAGGTGAGACTTTATTAACGAGGAGGTGAGACTTTATTAGCGAGGAGGTGAGACTTTATTAACGAGGAGGTGAGACTTTATTTTATTAACGAGGAGGTGAGACTTATTAAGGAGCTGACTCTCCTCCATTTCGGAGTTGGACAAGCCGTCTTCCTGTCTCTGTCCTCTTGTTAAGGTGTGGTTGATGGAGGACGACCGACACATCCTGGCTGTTCTGTCTTGTCAGGACCGAGCCCGCCGAGGAGGAGGTGGAGGAGGAGGAGGAAGAGGAGGAAGAGGAGGAGGAGGAGGAGGAGGAGGAGGAGGAGGGGGGGAGGTGGTGCTGAGTCCAAACAGTCTAACCGGTAAAATAACAAGTCTCCTTTCTCATGTTTGATTTCTTAGTTCCAGACTGGAACATATAACTCCTCTGTCTCTCTCTCTCTCTCCCTACCTGTCTCTCTCTCTGCCTGTCTCTCTGTCCCACTCTGTCTCTCTCCCTCTCCCTACCTGTCTCTCTTTGTATCACACAAACGTATATGATGCTTTATGAATATATTATGTTCTATTGTGGAGAATGGGTTGTTTTTTGGACTGCATTTGTGTTTATTTTAGTTTTTCATTCATAGCGTTTATTTTCTTTTTCTGAGAGTTTTTGAAGATCCTCTCTTTCTCTCTCTCTCTCTCTGTTCTTTCTCTCTGTCTCTCTGTCTCTCTCTCTCTCTCTGTTCTTTCTCTCTCTCTCTCTGTTCTTTCTCTCTGTCTCTCTCTCTCTCTCTCTCTCTCTCTCTCTCTCTCTCTCTCTCTCTCTCTCTCTCTCTCTCTCTCTCTCTCTGTCTGTCTGTCAGGAGGAGGAGGCGTGGAGTCGTCCCACCGCTCCTCAGACTGTCTGGTCATCACCATCATGGAGCTCCCCGAGGATTCTCCGTCCTCGGACTCACTGAGCATGCTCAACGTGGTGGGTCTGTACCGCCCCCCCAGCCTGGACTCGCTGCCCTGCAACCTGCCGGCTCAAAAGTGTCGCGCCTGGACGTCCCGCGGCTTCCCCCGCTGCCTGCTGGGGGCGCTCTGCCTGGTCAGTACATTCAAACCAGGAAGGAAAGGCCGGGCGAGCTGACAGGTGTGTGTGTGTGTGTGTGTGTGTGTGTGTGTGTGTCTGACGTGGTGTGGTTGTGTGTTTGGACAGGTATACTTCAGCTCTCTGCCTCTGGGGATTTACCTGCTGATGATTGGTCAGCTGTGGCTGGGCGTGGTCCTGGTGAGTCTGGTTCCCTCCACGCTGCTGCTGCTCGTCCTCTACGGCTTCTGTCAGTGTCTGTGTCACGAGCTGATGGAGGCGCTCGCCGCACGCACGCACGCTCTGCCATGACATCGACAATACTAACAACACGTCACCCGCCGCCATTATCACCAACAACAGGCTGCTGTGACAACGACAACAACATCAACACATCACACCACGAGAACTAACAACACGGAACAAAGAGTCAACAAGAACAACCAAAAACAACAGTCAGAACAACAACAGTGCCACCAGAACCAGCGACAAAACAAGTCACAGCATGAGCCATCACACCAGTACCAGTGACCTGTACGATCCAAACCCAGGACATCTTTTGGTTATCTGGCTGAACTACCGCGACCCCGCTAAGCGGTCAGACGACGGTGGTTTCAACTCGCTAAATCAACTCCTGGGTTTCTCCGTCTGGTGGTGAAGCGCGTTCACACAAAAGAATAGTTCCAGTATATGATCAAATCTAAACATGCCATCAGCAGAGCGGCAGATTTTACAATCGAATGAAAACTAAAGAGGATATTCAGGCTAAAAGCAACACAGATGTAGCTGCTAAATGCAGGAAGAACAGCCGGTAAAACAATAAATCAGTCTACATCTGACTATAATTACATTTATGTATTCCATTAAATTAATGTGTTGCTTATCTCTGAATCAGAATCAGAGATAATAGGTAATATACTTTAATGGTGTGTATGTCAATTTAAACCTTATTTTTGTATTTCAACCCCGGAGGTGTGAAATAGACTTGGCAGGAAAATACAAATTAAATATAAAAACGTAATTCAAAGAGCTTTGACAGTCTCATGACACGAGCACCGAGCTATATTAGACATGTCTGCAATCTCAAACATAACCTGCTTCAGAGCAGAACAACAATCGAACAACACAACAACCAAAATAACAACAACCGAACAGAACCAGAACAACGGAACATCACCGGAACAAAGGTACAACACCAGAACTAGAACAACAACCCAACAACACCAGAACCAGAATAACAACAAATCGTTACCAGAACCAGAGTAACAACAGAGCAATACCAGAGCAACAACAGAACGTCACCGAAACAACGGAACATCACCAAAACCCGAATTACAACAAAACAACACCAGGACGACAAAGAAACAACACCAGAAACACAACACCAGAACAACAGAATCACTCACCTATAGACTGACCCATCAGACACTGACACACCTGTCCACTCTGACTCCGCCCCCCTCTGAATACCAGCATTACCCCCCCCCCCCCCCCTCTCCCATCCTACCCTCCCTTCTTGTGGCTACAGCCAATTTAGACTAGGACCAGGTGATGACATCATCACAGAGAAGAGGCGGAGTTTATCTATCTCTCTCACTCTGATGTTTTACTGTGAAGGTTTTTCTCTTTGTCGCCTCCTGCTGGACAAACTGAGAACAAGCTGTTTTATTTTATATTGGGAAACAACAGAAGGATCCAAACTGTCAGCTGATGTCACAGGACACCTGTCAGCCAATCAGAGGAGACTTCTGCCTGTGAACATTAAAGCTGTTGTAGACTAAAACCACTGTACTGTGCAGACTGACAGAGACTTTAAACAACACAAATTAACCATGTTGAAAACAACACATGTAACTGTTTAATATGTGTGAATCTGTGACTGACATTCATTAAATACGCTTGTTTTCTATTTTCTTAAGACTCCAGTATACAGAGAGAGATCCAGGACTGTTAGCCTTGCTTAGCACAAAGACTGGAAATAGATGGGAAACTGTTAGCTTAGCATCATCAAAGTCCTGGCTTCCTGTCGAACTGTATTCCCACAATGTCTGCAAAATATAAAGAAAAGGAAAATCTCCCGTTATTCTAACTCCCAAGTGTTCACATCCAAGATGCCTTATTAAATATCATAATACAAATTAAGTCTAAGTTAGCTTCTTTGTTGTGTATTTGTAGCAGTTTGTTAAAATACAAACAAGTGTATAAATCCTTTTTAATGAACTGAGTGTTTGAATTTATTCAGATGTAACTGTAACTTTTCTGAATGTTTACACATTCACATGTATGTGTGTGTGTTTGTGTATGTTACATAAACACAATCATTTGTGATATTGTCTACAGAAAACAACACTGTTGGTGGATGTTTTTCACGGCATGTCTTCTTCTGCTAATGTTAAATAATAATTAACAGCCACCACATGTTAATAAGATGTAATTTCACAACCTGCGGTCGCAGTGCTGCAGAAACATAAGAGCCTCAAAGAAAATGTGCTGATTTTTCACCAGTGTTGTACAATATGTAAATCATTTCTTTTTTGATTAAACTAAGCTAACAGTTTCCCTCTGCTTCCAGTCTTTGTGCTAAGCTAACAGTTTTCCCCTGCTAGCAGCCTTTGTGCCAAGCTAAAAGTTGTCCCCTGCTTGCAGTATTTGTGCTAAGCTAACAGTTTCCCCCTGCTAGCAGCCTTTGTGCTAAGCTACCATTTTCCCGCTGCTTGCAGCCTTTGTGCTAAGCTAACAGTTTTCCCCTGCTAGCGGCCTTTGTGCTAAGCTAACAGTTTCCCTCAGAGACTACAGAGAACAAGATGATTTAATGAGCTGTTGGACTGTTCCTTTAAGTTTTCTGTCTTTTTAAAGTGCGATTGTTTGATTTGATGTTTGATTAATGATCATGTGATGATGATGATGATGATGATGAGGAGGACACTGTTGGTCAGCTAGCCTGCAACAGCTGTCGTGTCACTTCCTGTCTTTGTAGTGGGTGGAGCATGTGCAGTGTGTGCTCCATTTAAACATTGAATAAAATACACTGAAATATGACTCATTGCAGATTTTTTTTACTTTGACTACTGCAGATATTACTACTGTTTACTGATTAGTATAACTGTTGGTAAAGTTACTGTTACTGCTGTTTGTACAATAACTAGTGTTAACATTACTGTAACTAATGTGAACAGTTACTCTTACTACTGTTAGTACAGTTACTACAGTTAATGTTACTGTATACTGTTGGTACAGTTACTGTTATTAGAACAATTACAGTTACGGTTACTACTGTTAACAGTTATTATTGTTATTAGTATAGTTTCAGTTACTATTACTACTGTTAACAGTTTTTGTTACTACTGTTAACTGTTGTTACTGCTGTTGTTAGTACAGTTAATGTACCATCGAGTGTACATGGATGGCGTGTCTCCACACCCTCCCATTGTACAAAAGTGAAGAGAAAATATCCCAGGTAAGAAGCGTCCATATTTAGATTCTGATGTAATTTTGGAGAAAGTCTGCAAAGTAGTGATCGGTGCAATGAAGCCGCTGTATCAAGTACCCGCCCACACACCCACCCGAGCCAATCACGAGGCAAGCATGGCCTACAGCATCTTTACAGCATCTTAGGGTCAGGCACCCAGCTCTATAATAACATTAATGATCAACCTGACACTCTTTGTAGACAGAAGCCTCCATGAAACTATCATGAGATATGAATTCCCCCTTCACTCTCCCATACTCCATAGATCACTCACAGTCCAACAGCTAACTGGTTAGCTACAGCTACCAAATCTACCTTAGACGGTATATAAGAAGAGGACGTAGTCATCGGGACGTCACGGTTTGTGGACTGATGTTTTGAAGTCTTGAGTTTGGTGTTTTCGACGTTGCCATCTAGGATTATAGCTGTCGCCATGTTGTTTTTTTCGCAACCAATGAACGGAAGTTACCATATTTGGAATGCAGAGGAGTGACGGCTTATACGGCTCTGGTAGCGGCAGAGACCTGTCAATTCCATTAAGCCCGCCCTAAAGCATCCCCTGCTTTATGGTCTGTTTGACTCTAAATGGACCATAATTTTCTAAATGAGCATCATGCTGTATTGAAGAAGACTTGAAACTAGAGATTGAGACCATAAACTCATGTTTACAATGTTTACTGAGGTAATAAATCAAGAGAGAAGTAGAGTAATTTTCTCATAGACTTCTATACAACCAGAGGAGTCGCCCCCTGGTGGACATTAGAGAGAATGCAGCTTTAAGACTCTTCTGCATCGGCTTCACTCGTCAGAACCAGAGGTTGCCGTCTGACATCTACTAGCATCAAAAGAAAAAGGAAGAGGTAGAGTAGTAAAGCCCAGGCACAGAATCAGTTTGTCTTTAAAGTTCACCTGGCAACACCTGTGATGAGTATGAATCTAAAGATTAAATAATTGTTTTAGTAACAACCATGAATGCTAACAAACATCTTTACCGTGACGACAGCAACATTAAAGGGATGGAAAAGACTGTAGAACAGCACCTGGGTCCTTCTGTCTATAAATAACCCTGACATGAACCGGTCTACCTGGACAGGTGAATCCCTGACGTGAAGGTTTGCCTGCAAGACAGAGCTATGGGTAAATTAAAGAGGCTCCTGGGAGGACCTCAGCTGCTGTTAATTAAAAAACACTGACGTCCCCTGAGAGGAGAAGAAGAATGTTTATAGAAACCTGCCTGACATCACACAGTCCTCCTCTACAGAAGAAGGTTGATGGAGTCGTGATCAGGTAAGACAACAACCTAAAACATCCTCTCTTATCGAGACGATTACAACCTTTTCTCTGATTTTAAACATTATAAATATATAGATTATATAAAGTATTAATATATTGTTTATATTGCAGATTTAAATAATTGCTGTCAGCTTCTTTTAATATGTAATCTTTAACATATGTTTCAATAAGTCACTGACTATAAAGAGTTTAAAAGTTACTTGTTGTATTAGTGGATAACAAATCAGATGCACTGATGCTTTATTACTAAGAGACATTTAATAAGAGTATCTTGTCAGATTGTAGAAAACTTTGATCTACTAATGAAGGTCCTCTTAATAAATACATTTCTATTTGTTACATTTTAAAAAGAGCAGCTTAACACCCAGTTTGAGCTTGAAGCTCTGACACAAAGAGACAGATGTTTCACAGAGGCTTTGTGGAAAACAAATAATGGATTTTCTCTAGAAAAAGTCAAATAACTTCTGCTGTAATAAACACCAATGGGACAAGGATCAAGTAAATTACATGTATGGTCACTTTATCATGCTAAAGAGGTGAGATCTGGACCGCAATGCGTTTCATCAAGTTGTTCAGACTGAAAAAATGTGATGCATTATTGATAAAAGTATTAAAAACAACAATTTGGGAAAAAACGAAAAGTGATTTCAGAGAGAAATAAACAGAAATGTCTATATCATGGTGTCAAACCGATTCAGCAGCAAAAACAGGTTAAAGACAAAGATAGAACCTCTCCGAATAACTATAACAAAGTGATTGTGACGAAGGTTCAATTGCCTGTTAAATACCTGAATACTAAAATCTCACATTAACAACAACAACATTATACTTTAGACTTCTTTTTTCGACTGAAAAATATGTAATTCATGATTGATTAATCTCTGATATCCTCTTTACAAGACAATACATTTCATGATTTCAATGTATTTTCTTTTAATATGATGTTTCAAAATGTCAGCTCTCCTTGTGATGACACATCATTAAAGTCGCCCTCTACAGGACAACCACAGTAACTACACAAACAGGGACATTGACATTAAACGTTCTCAGGTATTTTTTTATCAGCATTTTTTTTCTAGCGACCCATCTTGGCAAAACAAAATCAATAATAAATACCATTACACAACGACAAGAGAATCATACAGCTGCATTGCTCCCCCGGCAGGAAGGTGATGACATCATGAGCCGGTGGCGTCGTTCGGTAGACGAGTTGGCGGCGCGGCGGCGGCAGCAGGGCGAGTGTGAGCGCGCTCTGGAGGCCTTCGGTCGGGTCACCTCGTGTTTCCAGCAGCTGGCGGCTTCACTCGGCAGCTCGGCGGACGGCAGCTTCCTGCGAGACGAGATGGACGACACGAGAGCACTCGCACACCGTATCTGCACCGGTACGAAAAACCGCTCAGATCAAACACCTGTTCATACACCTGTCTGTATCCCACCTGACTGTCTGTCTGTCTGTCTATCTGCAGGTCTGTCCCGGCGTCTCATGCATCTGCTGTCAGACTGTGACTCGGTCCCCTCAGGTGTGGAGGACAGACAGGCCTCAGAGCGTCTGTGGGTTCTCTTCCTGTCAGGTGTAGAGAATTTCCTGTTCGACCTCCGTAAGGCCTGCGATCTGATTGGACAGTTTCCTCTGACTCAGCGCAACAGCAGGCGCTCGTTAGTCAATACAGGTCAGTTGATGGCTTTCATTTCCTGTCTGTGGAACCTTCCTTCCTTGTCTCTTTTCTTTCCTTCCTTCTCACTGAATTGCTGATTGTTTGAACCCTGGAACTACCTTAAAGATCCTTACAACCTGTCAATGACACCTGTGTGTTCCTCAAGGATTCCTGGAGCGTCCCAAGTAATTCCTAGATCCTTCCTATAAACTCTTCAAAAGACACCTGAAGCCTCCTTTGAACTTCCTTAATGAATACCACACCGCTTTCAAGAACCCTTAGAATATGGAATATCTTTAAGACCCTCTATAAGAACCCCAATAATCTCATCAAGAACTCTCACAGCCTCTTCAAGGTTCCCTGACACTTCCTCTCTGACATCTACAATATCTTCGAAGATTCCTTGAACACTTTCATTGATTCTTGGTACTTCTCCTTGGTGATCCATATTCCTCATGGACCCAAAAAACGTATGCCAAAAATCATGGATATCCTTCCTAAAGTACTTAAATCTTTTCAAAGACCAACAGACATTCTTCAAGAATAAATTTGACCACTGGAATTTTCTCAGGGGGGACAGCTGACACAACTTTAAGAAAATCTCTCCTTCAATGATCCCTTAAACCTCTTGGAGGACCAATAAGCATTTTTTAACGACCCACAGAACCTTCTCTGGGATATCACTTGTTCAAACTACCACAGAATCTCCTTAAAGGTTTCTGGTACACTTTCAAAAGATCTGTCAAACCTTAGAAGAATAGAAACACATTTAGGACTCATCCAACCGCCTCATGGACCACCTGAACCTCTTCAATGGTCCTGTTACCTAAAAGTTCCTAAAGAATAACCGGAACTCCCTCGATGAGTCCTACATTCAAGGACACCTACAATTTCCATGAGGAGCACTGGAATTTCTTTAAACTCTGGATATCTAAAATGTTCAAATGACCACCTGAACCTCTCATAAGGTCATTTTTTTCAGAAATCCTCAAAAGGATTGAACCTACCCTAGAATCTAGGCAACTTTCTAAAGGATATCTAAAAACCTCTAGAGCCTTATAGACCCCCTCAAGAATGGCAGTAACATTGTCAATAAGTGCAGCAAATCCTTTAAGGACCACCCCTACAACCTTATTGAGGACCATTGGAACTTCTTAAGGAGCTATTAAACCTCCTCAAGGTAACTGGAACATCCTCAAGGAGACCCTTTCCTCAATCAGTCCATGTACCTCCCTGTGGGCTATTTGGCATTCTTCATGGTCTCAAAGAGCCTCCTCAGTGATACCTCCTTGAAAAGTTTGTTACATCTGCAATAATCCTCCAACATTTGAAGGTTTAACCTCTTTTAGGATTGTAACATCCTCAAAGACCCCTACAACCTCCTTTAGAACCACTGAAACCTCTTTAAGGAGCCGTAGACACTCCTTAAGGATCTCTGAAAACAAATACTGGATCAGTACAGTCCGATCTGATTTTCTTGTATGTATTCTACTAACATTGCACGCCTCTCTGTCTGTGTCTTCACTCTTTCTCCAGGATGTGTTGATGGCGTGGTGGGCCTGGCAGCTCGAGTGGCTTTAATCCAGGTGCCATGGCTCACCTTGGAGGAGCAGCCGAGCCCTGATCTGACCAATCACATCGCAGCACTGGAGGCAATGCTGAGTGAGATGCAGATGAGGGTGAGACAACTGCAGAGAGAGGGAAAACTGTTTAGAACAGACTGAACATGACAAGATTTCACCTGCAGACCAGACACTGGTCTGAAGGAGTGTCTTGTACTTTGGGGGAGTCTCTTGTACCTGGTAGAGTGTCTTGTACCTAGGGGAGTGTCATGTACCTTGGTTTGTGCTTGAGGGAGTGTTTGTGCCCAGAGGAGTGTTTGGGGGAGTGTTTGCACATTGAGTAGTGTCTTGCCGTGTTCTGCAGGTTCCTGTTGCGTTCTGGTCGGTAGAGGCGACCCAGCCAGCATGGGCCGAAGCTTGCGGTGACCTGGAACAACCGGATGATACCCTGGAGGACCTGATGGAGGTTGAAGTCGTCTCTAACAACAAGATGATCTGCTGCCAGCCACCGTGCTGTGGACTGGGCTGTGTCGGGTAGAGGAAGCGAAGCCCCAACTGACATCACCTGGATTAATCATACCTGACAACATGACAGGATACTCATATCTGTGTATGAATCATACATGTTATACAAATAAACATCATTGTTCATAATTTTACTACTAACACTGTTAGAGTACAAACATTTTTAGAGATTTTAAGAATCCATAAGAAGAGAAGTCAAAATATTTTTTGAGTTAAAAGTAACAAATATGAGAATAAACTCCTGGTCCCCGCATGGGACAAAGTGGACATGGATATGATCAGAACATCTTTCAGAGTTTGTGGACTGTCTGTGAAAACTGACGGGAGCGAAGACGACCTCGTCCTCTTCTTTAAGGAGGGATGGCCCTGAACCCCCTCACTCAGGTCCGACAGCAGAGCCGGGAGAACCGGCACAAAGCAGCTCAGGGGGAGAAATAGTCTTAATAATAAATGCGTATTAATTGCCACTTAAATCTTAAAACTTTCAAAATACAATTTTATCCTTAAAATATTTATTTTTTTCCAGTCTTAAAACTAAAATATGACTAAGCACCGGTTATCTGAATAAACAGTGTTCCCATTAATATAATAAATCCCACTTCGGTAGTTCTTCTTAGTCGGTTTGGTGCTTTATATACGTCAGACTTTGGCTCCCTAACAGCAGGGATGCCGGCTGGTGAAGCAGTGAATCATGACATTTTTCATGTTGAGGTTTGATCCGTAGGTTTGTTTAGCCATAAATTAGAAAAGCAAATGAATATTTTAATTAGATCATATGGAGACGAGATTGTTGCCAATCTCAACTAAAGGTCTACTTGTTGTATTTCTGTAGTTCATTTGATAGAGAGGACTGTTACTCATAGAGAAATGTATTGCAGCATTAATAGCTACTGCTAATTGGTTCCTAATTTTCCTGGTTAGCAAAGCAGTTAACGGTTTTTCAGCAGTGGCCTCGAAAGTCCCACAGAGTTGGATTCCAAAAACTAAACGCGTTTCATCTCATGCATAAACATCCAGCTCATTCTCACAATCAGCTTTAATCGTTTCAAAACGATAAAAAGATAAAATATTACACCTCTGTCCAGAAGCTGACGGCCGGTTAGGAAAAGTTTAGGCTCATCTGGAAAACTAATTAGCTGTTAAGTTAATATTTGTGGTGAAACAGCAGCTGGTGTAGAAACAAACATACATTTTGTAATTCTTATATTTGTGATCAATGTCTTTTTAATTTTAATGTATTTTAAAAAAGAGAAGCAATGTAAGAATGAAGTGTTTCAGTTAAATCTAACGTAATAACAAGTTGTTGATACTAGGGCTGCACCTAACGATTATTTTAATAATCGATTAATCTGTCGATTAATTTTTCGATTAATCGATGAATTGGATCAAAAAACAAAAAAGCATTAATTTCCAACCCTTTATTCAAAAACAGAACAGAAAGTGCACAAACAGGTTGCTCCTTGAACATCCATGAGCTGTTAAAGTAATAATTAAAAAAAAAAATAATGGATACATACTTGTTTTAGTTACTAGTAGTGTAAAGGTAAGTAACCCAAAGAGCAGATACATAATAAAAGTTATTGAGGGAAATATCAGATCATGAAAACACAAATCTTTCTAATAAATGAAGAAAGTTGTTTGTGGTCTTTTTGTTGTTCAGACTACAATGAACATATATTCAAACCAGATGTTGAATCAGAAAACTAATCAAATATAAACTAGAGTTTATTCTGTGATCTGTCTTCACTGTTTACATGTTGAAAACAATCTCATCAGTCCGATCGGCTGCAGCGTCCAATCACATCACAGATGAACAATGAGGGGGCGTGTCGGCCGTTAAAACACTTCCTGGAAGTCTGTTCTCGTGGGTCCTCACTCATGGCTCCTCCGAGGTCCCTCCTCCCTCCTCCCTCCTCGCTCCTCGCTCCTCGCTCCTCGCTCCTCGCTCCTCAGAGCTACATTAGAGCTTTGGGACGGCCGTCAATATGGCGGCGCAGAACACCGGTTCGAGGAGCGAGGAAATGACAATTAAGAGACTTGAGAAGTACTGGTACCAGTACTTCTCAAGTCTCTTATTTGTCATTTACTCGATTCCGGTTGAACCGGCTAACCGGAAGTTGAAGGTTCAACCGGTTTCAACTTCCGGTTCAAGCGAGGATCACTTCCGGTTGAAACCAGACATTGGAAATGACAAATAAGAGACCCATTTGAGAGGAGAACTTTGAGGAGAAACTCCAGGCCAAAGAGCTGATATCAGATCAGCCTGACCTCACAATCAGACAGCAGACTAGTGGGAAAGGGAAGCAGTACATGAAGCTTCTCTAGTAGCTGTAACAGACAGGTTTGGCTAGCTGGATGACATCATGCTAATAACTTATTTAGCTTTTTAAAACAACAGGGACAGATCCAGCATGGACAGTTAGGGAGTGAGGGACATGAAGCACCTGTCTGATAAATGGAGAGATAGAGATATAGATAGATAGATAGATAGATAGATAGATAGATAGATAGATAGATAGATAGATAGATAGATAGATAGATAGATAGATAGATATAAATAAGATGTCCTGACATATTCATCAAAGTGTTAGTTGATGCTGGATATCTGAAGGTTTACAAACAGCTTCTGCTCCAATAAAGCCTCAGTCAGTGTGTTGAATTAGGAACTTTATTGACACAGCAAGGTGGACAAACATAAAAATATTTTACAAACACAGAAGACAAATAGAGAGAAGAAGAATAAAACGTGGAGCTGCTTCAATTCTGGAAGGTCGAATGTAGATGAGTTTTAAAGGCTGAAAGAGACAAAACAGCCGTTAGAAATACATCTCCCATCAGCCCCCCTGCTTCCCATCTGGTCTCACCGCAGATCTGTTGTACAGTGAATCAGCTACAGTTCAGTTCAATCCGCCGATCACCCTCAATGACAGACCCGATTACGGAAGCTCAAATATTTGACCGTACAACTTTTAGGACTTATTGGGCTCGTTGACGATGAGCCAGACAGACGCACTCCAACGCAGTTACAATCAGCGTCTGGCCGAGTGCATCGTATGGTGGTCAGTAATTTGTCCGACTCGCTCTGGAGGCTCGGCTGAGTGAAACGTCACGGGACAAAAGACGCCCGCAGTCTTGAGCAGTTTCACTCCTCGAGCTGAAACGCTCAAAAGGAAACGACTTGTCAGTATATCGAGCCTAGCGCTCATTGGGTTTTTGGATGTTTGGTTTTTTTTTTTTTAGAAAAGGGGCCGTTGATTAACCTCAAAGAAATAATATCCACCAATGTACGTAAGTTTATGGAAAAAAGTATTTTTGAGCCCCGTGTCATCACGTGATGGACCAGGAAGTTGTAATTAAATTACAGCGAACGCGGCAGCCTTTAGACGTGATGTCAGTGAACGCAGCAGCCTTTAGACGTGATGTCAGTGAACGCAGCGGCAGCCTTTAGACGTGATGTCAGTGAACGCAGCAGCAGCCTTTAGACGTGATGTCAGTGAACGCAGCAGCAGCAGCCTTTAGACGTGATGTCAGTGAACGCAGCAGCAGCCTTTAGACACGATGTCAGTGAACGCAGCAGCAGCAGCCTTTAGACGTGATGTCAGTGAACGCAGCAGCAGCCTTTAGACGCGATGTCAGTGAACGCAGCAGCAGCCTTTAGACGCGATGTCAGTGAACGCAGCAGCAGCCTTTAGACGTGATGTCAGTGAGCGCAGCAGCAGCCTTTAGACGCGATGTCAGTGAACGCAGCAGCAGCCTTTAGACGTGATGTCAGTGAGCGCAGCAGCCTCTCACCTTCTTGGTCGTCCCAGAGTTCAGCAGCAGTTGTGTTCAACGGACTCTCGTTGTTTGGTTCTGAAACAAACATCAATGTGTTGTTTACACAAATAAACATGTTAACAAGGCTCGATAGTAATGGCTGCCATGTTGCCATTGGAAACTACTTTTTAACATAAATACAAAAACAATACGGAAGGCAACAGCAAAACGTAGCAAACTTGCGTCCAAAATGAATAAAATGTTGATGTTTCCTGCATTGGTGAGAACAACGTTACCTCCTAACAGGCTCTGGATGGACAGCAGGATGGAGCGGACGTCGTAGAGCGCCGACCACTTGTCCTTCAGGATGTCCAGACAGATGAAACCTTGTTCGTCCACGTTGGGATGAAAACAGGAAGTGACGAACTTCACGCGTGGAGCCTGATACGGGTAACCGGCAGGAAACTCCAGAGACAACCGGTACCTGAGACCCTCGTACACCTGAGAGACATAACGGTAAGCTTTGTTTTTACAGAGGTAAAAAAGTGTTACCTCTTATTACAGCTGGATTCTCTCAACGTCATACTCTCAGAACTGGAGAGTACAACAACACTGATGGCTTTTCTAATTTTCTTCTCTTTTCCCGACTGTCTCTAAAAGTTTGATTGACAGATCGGGCAGTGTTTACAGTGCAGTTCTGACGTCACATGATCATCATCATTGAATATCAACCAATCACTGCTCTCCGTCTGTGCGTACGTACCGTCCCCTGAGCTCCGTTGATGGTCCCGATCCATTTGAAGAGATTATCCGATTCTGGAAACGCTGAGATTCCCTTATCACCTGACATCTGCATCGACAACACACACAGAGAGAGAGAGAGAGAGACGTCACATGATGTCATCACCAGAGAGAGAGAGACCAGTCATGTGATGTCACATATATAAAGCTATACATGTATTGGATGTGAACTCACCATCAGAGTCATGAGTTCCTGCTGCAGCCTGCAGACACACAAACAACTTTACTGTTAGTGTTGAAACGACACACATCTTTATACCTCAATGTATTTATATTTATTGACTTTGTCTCAACATGAACAGATAAACTAGTTTTACAGATTTGTATACACACACAAGTTAACAAACATGTAAAGCTTTTTATCTGCTCGTGATGAGACAGTACATGAGACACATCAGTAAACATTACTGTTGGTTAAACACTTGAGTGAGATCCGTTAAGAGGCCGTAACACAGTCGTAGTCGGTACTGTGAGTTACAGCAGAGACGGACTTGTTTGTGTGTCTCACCGTTTGGACACCGAGCTTCTGGCCGAGCTGCCGCCGCTCTCACTGCCTTTCAGAGCAGCCGTGGACGAGGCTGCTGCCGCTGCGGGGTCCATGTTCTGGGAGGCCATGAGTGCAAGATGGTGCGTTCACTGCTGGAGAGGAGACAAGATAAGACGGGTGGTCAGACAGACAGGCGGTCAGACAGACAAGATGGTCAGACAGGCGGACAGAGAGACAAGCGGTCAGACAGAGAGACAGACGGTCAGACAGACAGACAGACGGTCAGACAGACAGGCAGAGAGACAGACAGGCAGAGAGACAGACGGTCAGACAGAGAGACAAGCGGTCAGACAGAGAGACAGACGGTCAGACAGAGAGACAGACGGTCAGAGAGACAGACAGTCAGACAGAGAGACAGAGAGACAAGACGGTCAGACAGAGAGACAGTCAGAGAGACAGGCAGGCAGAGAGACAGACGGTCAGACAGAGAGACAGTCAGAGAGACAGACAGGCGGTCAGAGAGACGTTCAGACAGTGTAACAAAGACGCTGACACACAGCGGATAAACTCTCCCTTTAAATGACCGTTAGCCAACAGCAGCCATCGTTAGGTGTTAGCTACCCGGATGTAGCAGCACTGAACACTATGTCGGTTTAACTAACATATACAGCCCGGTGTTAACGAGGATAAAACAAGTTGGTAATCCGGTAACCGTCGGTGAGTTATCACTAACGTGTTTATGCTCCGGTTCTGTGTTAGCTCGATGCTAACGACAGTTAGCGTTAGCTCATCGGCCTAGCTGGAGGTTAGCTTCGCTGTTAGCATGTTTCTCATTTAACTTAAAGCACAAACCGCTGCTGGATCTCAACAGGTACACACAGAACAAACACACTCACGTGTGTAAACCAGGTGAGAACTCTACCTGTAGGACTCACCGTGTGTCGGTCTGTTAGCGGCTCGAGCTGCTGATTCAAACTGAAACTCGCTCCCGCCCCCCTCGTTTAAACCGGCGCTTCCACACACTCGGAGCCAATCGGCGCCCGACGTTCAAAAACAAACTGCCTCCTGCCAACCAATGAGAAGAGCGCAGACGGAGGGAACGGCGATGTGATTGGTCAAGAGGATTGTCCGGAAATACGTTTACGTCACAGAGTTGAGACGAACGATTCAAAAACAAACTTTTAGTGTTTCTATTGTTTATGATATAATATACATATAATATATATGTATACTATGATATAAATATATATATATATTTATACTATAACATATATAGTATATATTTATACTATAATATATATATATATATTTATACTATAACATATATATATATATATATATACATTATATTACATTACATGTATCTAGCTGATACTTTCATCCAAAGTCACTTACAATAAAGTTTATAATAACAACAACAACAACAATATTAATAATAACGATGATAATAATAATGATACAATAATACAGTTTATTATCATTTATTAAACCACAACGAAATGCAGTTTGTCTCATCAGTCTCATTTTGTTACATAAGAAAAGCGCACAAAATTAAAAACTATATTATATGATGGAGGGTGGAGGATGGATTTCATGCTCAATATGTATTTTCTATTTTAGTTTTCATTGGGCACTTGTGTTAGTACGACTTCTTATACACTTTATTTTTTTACTCTTGCACTTAATTTTGTTGTTGTATTTTACTTTTTCTATTTTAGTTGATTTTTTACTTTTTTGCTATTCTTCTGTCTTAATCTTTAATGAGACTCTGGCACAAGAATTTATTTCGAGATTAATAAAGTTTTATTTTATATTATCTTATCTTATTTAGGTGGTGGGGCAGCTTCTGTACCAATTGCCAGATGGCATCCTAGTGAACAGGCTGTGGTGGTATTGTCTTCTAATATTATTTGGGCTCTTATTAATAATAATATTGATATGCTGAACTGTCTCAAGTGCTGCATCAGAGACGAGAACGAATACTGGACTAAAACTACAATCCAGGTGTGTTTTGAACACATAGGTAGGTGGAACTAATGGAACTAATGCCCATACTGGTCTTAACAGTTCCCTCTATGTTATTGGAAAGCATAACAATGGAAAGTGTGAATTTTGTAAAGAAGAAGAAACTGTGGACCATGTTTTATTGTCCTGTCAGAGGTACGAGTCAGCGAGAGAAGGTATGAAAAAAGGTAAAAATAGAGCGATTGGAGAGGAAAATATAATTAATGTACTAAAGAAAAAACAGTCAAAACCTACTGAAAGAAAATGAAGACTGGAAAGATGAAGTTGTTTTCAAGTAATCGTCAAATTCAATGAAACTTATTAAGGATTTCAAGAGTGCACTTGACAAAAAAAAGCTTTAGTGACAAATGTTGGAAACTTATGAGGAAAATTAAAATTATTTGATTTGCTTTTATTTTCAATATATCCGTATATCCGTTTGGTTGTCGTATTAGAGGGTATCCTTAGACCACACTCCAGATTAGTGGGTGGCGGTAATGCACCCGAAAGCTGTTTGCCAACTGCCATAAAAAACAAAAGAAGAAGAAGAAGAAGCCGGAAGTTGTCTTATTTTGAAGGAAGCGTGTTGCCCGAGCGAATCCATTCGGGAAGTCGACGACGGAGCGACAGGAGACGTGGCTTGAGTTTTGTTACTGAGCGAAGAGGTTGTATTGGGCAAACAATTAAGCTGAAGGAATTATACTTTTACTTTGGATTTGCTGACATCTAGACTTGGCTGTGGAAGTACTCTGTGAGAATACCGACCGACGGCCTGTATAGGTCCGGAACGGTGTTCTTACACGTATTTCTTGCCGGTCAGGATGGCAGGGCAAGAAGGGTATAGTGATAACATGGAGTTAAGTGAGGAAGAGACAAATGGGAAGGAGAGTGAGTGGAAAGAAGTAGGGAAGGAGTCGGGGGATCGTAAGAGAAAGAAAAAGAGTGAATCAAGGTTGGGTGAAACTGAGAGTGAAGAGGACGGGGGAGAACCAAAGGCGGAAATGTTAAATGTAGTGATAAGATTTGAAGGAGAAGGAGGAGTAAAGAAAATAGACCCGTTAAAACTGACCAAAATAATCAGAGCACATGTCGGAGAAGTGAAATATGCAAGGATCTTGGGAGATGGAAACCTCTTAATTGGATGCAACAGCGATGCACAAATAGATAAGGCAAAGACGCTTACCATGGTTGGAAAAATCAAGGTGTTTAGAGTTGTAAAAGTGGGAGAGCAGAGGCCCAATGGCGGCAGGGGAGTGATATCTGGAGTGCCTCTGAGTGTTAGTATGAAGGAACTGGTTGACAACTTAAGAATACGTAACAGAGCAGTTAAGAGTACTAAGAGAATGACAAGAGGAGTAGAGAAAAAGGAAACTGAAACAATTCTGGTAGAATTTGATACAAAAGACATCCCAATGGAACTATATTTTGGATTTATTAAATACAAAGTAAGGGAGTATACGCCTAAACCCATGAGATGCTTCAACTGCCAAGAATTTGGGCATGTGGCAAAAGTGTGCAAAGGAAAGAGAAGGTGTGCCAGGTGTGGAGGAGAACATGAGTATGGGAAGTGTGGAGAAGGAGTCCAGCCAAAGTGCTGCAACTGTGGGGGGAAACATAGTGTTGCATATTGGGGATGTGAAGCAATGAGACAAGAGGTGGAAGTCCAACAAACAAGAAGGAAAGGAAATGTAACTTATGCAGAAGCAGTTAAGTTGGTGAGGCAGGAGAAGCAGTCAGGAGAGCTTATTCACAAAGGGCAAATGACAGTGGAGGCAGAAAGAAATGATAAGAGCAGGGTATGGGCAGAGAAGGAGAAGCTAGTGACTTTCATAGCAGGGGTGATAAACGCAACTGCTGAGGTTAAATCAAAGACTGAAAGGATTCAAATAATAGTTAAAGCAGCAGTACATCATCTTGATATGATAGGTTTAAAATGGGAAAAAGTAAGAGACAATCTTAGTGTACAGGCAAGCCAAGAAACATGTATTGGGTGATAATAATGTTGATACTTCAATGGAATGCTAGAAGTTTAATTTCCAATGGACAGGAATTTAAGAAATTTATAGATAGCAGACGGGAGAAACCAGATGTTTTGTGCATACAAGAAACATGGTTAAAACCAAACCTGGACTTTGTAATGTATGGATATGTAGCAATTAGACGAGATAGGAAAGAAGGACAAGGGGGGGGCTGTGTTACTTTTATAAAACAAGGGATTCCCCATAGAGTACTGGGTATAGGGCAAGAAATGGAGTATGTGGTAGTGGAAGTGTGGGCTGAAAGGAAGGAATTTGTGGTAGTCAATTATTATAATCCATGTCTGAAAATAGAACTAAGAAAATTGGAAGAAATAGAAGGACAAGATAGGGCAAGGATAGTATGGTGTGGGGACTTCAACGCACATAACACATTATGGGGGAGTGGGACAACTGATGGTAATGGTCAAGCCACAGAAGAACTACTGGATGAAAGGAATTTAGTCTGCCTAAATGATGGAAGTAAGACAAGGATTAATATCAATACAGGAAAGGAGTCTGTACTAGACCTAACACTAGTTTCTAATAACATTGCTGCAGTGTGTGACTGGAAAGCGTATCATGAAGGAACCATAGGCAGTGATCACTACCCGATATTCTGTAAAATAAATATTCATACAGCAGTAACGGAAGAAGGCAGGGATGGAAAATGGATTTTTGGGAAAGCCAACTGGAAGAGATTTAAGGAAGAGAGTGATGGTCATCTGAGTAAGATTAATGATGATATGCCTATAGAAACTCTAAATGATATGATAACAGAAGGAATTATGACAGCTGCGCTAGAATCGATCCCAAAGAGTAAAGGAAAAACAAGCAGAAAAGCAGTACCATGGTGGAACAATACTTGTAAAGAGGCAATTAGAAATAGAAACAGGGCATTTAAGTTAATGAAAAGAACTCATAACTTTCAGTATCTGATACAGTTTAAAAAGGCTCAGGCGTTAGTGAGAAAGACAATAAGGCAGGCAAAAAGGACATATTGGAGGAAGTTTTGTGACACAGTTGGAAATACAACCCCAGTAGGAGAAGTGTGGGGGATGATTAGAAAGATGGGAGGGGACAGAAGAGAGTGGAGTTATCCTGTGCTGACAACTGGAGAAGAAGTAGCGGTGACTGATAAAGAGAAAGCTGAGACATTGGTTAATGCTTTTGTAAAGATACACAGCAATAACAATGTGCCTGACGAAGGAAAACGAACTAGAGAGGAAACAATATTTGAAAATAGGGAGGCCTTGAGGAAGAAGGAGAATACTGAAGATGAATTGAGTGTTCCATTTACAATGGGGGAGTTAAAAAGAGCAGTTGCTAAAGCTGGAATGACTGCCCCAGGAAATGATGAAATATGTTATATTATGGTAAAGAAATTAAGTGGAGATGGGCTGAATAAGTTACTAACATTGTATAATAAAGTGTGGGAGGAAGGTAACATACCAGCAAGGTGGAAGGAGGCCATTATTGTCCCCATAAGGAAGCCAGGGAAAGATGCAAGTAACCCATCAAATTATAGACCAATTGCCCTAACGTCAAATATATGTAAACTTATGGAACGAATGGTAAACGAAAGATTAATGTATTACTTAGAAAAACAACAGATAATAGTAGGGTGTCAGAGTGGATTTAGGAAAGGTAGGGGAACCCTGGATGCAATTTTATGTCTAGAAGATGAGGTAAGAAAGGCTCAGGTTAATAAAGAAACTGTGGCAGCAGTGTTTTTTGATGTAGAAAAGGCTTATGATATGCTATGGAGGGAAGGTCTTTTGATTAAAATGCACCAAATGGGAATCAGGGGAAAACTGTTTAATTGGATAATGGACTTTTTAAATAAAAGAACTATCCAGGTAAAAGTAGGGGCTGAAAGGTCAAGAAAATATGAGGTAGAAAATGGGACTCCACAAGGGAGTGTGGTAAGTCCTATTTTATTTTCCATTGCAATAAATGACATCTTTGGAACGGTCTCACCAGATATGGGAAGGTCATTATTTGCAGATGATGGGGCCTTATGGAAAAAAGGAAGAAACTTGGAGCATATTGTTAAAAAACTGCAAGAAGGGATAAAACAAGTTGAAATATGGGGGAAGAAATGGGGATTTAAATTCTCATCTGAAAAAACTAAAGTAATGTTCTTTACGAGACGGAGAACTAGGGGAAACTTTCAGCTGAATCTGTATGGAAACAAGTTAGAAATAGTAGAGTCATTTCGGTTTTTAGGAGTACACTTTGACAGCAGATTAACATGGAAAGACCACATTAAAAAGGTTAGTGATGAGTGTAAAAAAGTTATAAATGTAATGAGGTGTCTGGTAGGGATGGACTGGGGAGCAGAGGTTTCATCCCTGATCCACATCTACAAAGCTCTAATTAAATCCAGATTAGATTATAGTAGTATAGCATATGGTTCAGCAGCAGAAACCACACTTAAACAGCTAGATGTTATCCAGTCCAGGGCCCTCAGAATTTGTATAGGAGCAGTAAGAACATCACCTGTGTGCGCCATCCAAGTAGAGGCAGGAGAAATGCCATTGTGTCTTCGTAGAAAACAACTGTTGGGTAATTATTGGATAAATCTGAGAGGTCATGAAGATAATCACCCAACTAAAAAAGTATTACAGGCATGTTGGGAAAGACAAAAAATAGCAAAGACAAGTTTTGGATGGATAGGAGAAGCAACAGCAAGAAGTCTAGGAGTCTCTGATATAGAGCTATGCCCTACTGTAGTTAGGACAATAACTCCGGTGTGGATGTTTAAAGAAACAGAGGTGGACATGGAGTTGCAGCAAATTAAGGTAAGACGGGAAAATAGTGATCTAGTGAGTGAGTTTTATGAGTACACGGATAAAGTATACCCAGAACATGTGCATGTTTTTACCGATGGATCAAAAGATCCAGATACAGACAAAACAGGATCGGCTGTTGCAGTTCCTAGTCAGGAATTTGGAATATTTAAACGCACCTCGAATTTTTTAGCTGTGTATACTGTTGAGCTGTATGCAATTCTTTTGGCACTAGAGTGGGTTGACCAACACAGACCAGGAAAAGTCCTTATTTGCAGTGACTCCATGTCTGCGCTCGCTAGTCTGAAGTCAGGTGTGTCCAAGACTAGACAAGATATGTTAATACAAATAATGTCAAAGCACTCTAGAGAAATAGAACGAGGCACTGAAGTCGTATTTATATGGGTACCGGCCCATGTAGGTATCAGAGGAAATGAAAAAGTGGACAAACTAGCCAAACAAGCAATAAAGGAAAACAAAGTAGACATCAGTATCAAGTTATCCAAAGCAGAGGGAAAGGGCATCATTAGGAAAAATATTAACAAAGTATGGCAACAGCAATGGGACCAGGAGACTAGGGGGAGACATCTACATTCAATTCAGGGTAAAGTGAGCAGTGCAAGATACAGGGGAGGAAACAGGAGAGAAGAGGTCACAATATCAAGAGTAAGAATAGGGCACAGCAACCTACGCAGCACACTACACATGATAGGGAAGCATCCAACCGGTCTCTGTGAGCACTGCCAGGCACCAGAGACTGTACAACATGTCATCACCTCCTGTAGTAGACACAGATCAGAAAGAAGGGTCATGATGAGAGAAATGCAGAGACTAGGGATGAGAGGAAGAGAGTTGGAAAATATAATAGAGTGGGGATCTGGTAGTCTGGGAAGAAGGTGCTTCACTCATTTTTTGAGAGAAACTGGTCTGATGGGGAAAATGTAGTAGTTGGGAACATATAAGTGACTGAAACCGGAAGATGGCAGTAATGCAACAAAAAGGATGCAAGCTGCCGTTAAAAACCACAGAAGAAGAAGAAGAAGAAGAAGAAGGAAGCGTGTTTCCGGATGTTCTCGGTAGGGTGCTAGCGCTCAGATTTAGAAGATGAACGCGCCTCCCGCCTTTGAGTCGTTCCTCCTGTTCGAAGGAGAGAAGAAGATCAGCATCAGCAAAGACACCAAAGTGCCGAACGCCTGTTTGTTCACTCTGAACAAAGAGGACCACACACTAGGAAACATCATCCGAGCGTAAGAGGCTAGCTGTAGGCTAATGCTAACAGGCTAACGAGATGCTAACAACACCAGCTGAGGCTATTTGATAATAACTCATTAAATGTCTGTCTCTCTCTCTCTCTGTCTCTCTCTCTCTGTATCTCTCTCTGTATCTCTCTCTCTCTCGCTCTCTCTCGCTCTCTCTCTCGCTCAGCAGAAATCTGTATTAAGAGTAGAATATTAGCAGGTACCGTCACTGTGTATTTAAAGTATTTATTAGTGTATTTTATTAGGGTACACTCAGCTAGAGAGGTGTTTTCTGTTATTTAGTGCAGCCATGTTGATATAAACATGATGGACAGAATAATAGAAACCTCTTTGTGATTGTACAGCTGAATAAACAAAAACACTGGAACCTTCAAGATGAATCACAGGACCCCTGGATCAGATTGGGGTTTCCTATTAAAACTATGCTAACGGGTATAACAGGGTTTCTGATGCAGGCTGCATGCTCAATGCAGCAGCTTTTATTGTGAAAGGATCAGTCTGAGACATCAAAGGACTAATCAGGGACTCAAAAAGATGGATCGGTGTCAATGACCGATTTATTCAATTACATTTTATGTTTATAACACTACATATAGCTTATTAAATAAACACTAGTATTGGTCGATTCCCAAAACTCCATATTATCTCCATCAGGACTGAAAAAGCCGTTATCGGTGCATCCGTTATGATTATTACAAAATATATAATCAATGACATAGTACAATGTTTTTTCACAATAAGAGCTGCTTTTTAACTGTTATGAGGTAAACACTTCAGGTCCTGACCGTGTGTCTGTGTCTGTGTGTCAGTCAGCTGTTAAAGGATCCACAGGTTCTGTTTGCTGGTTATAAAGTTCCTCATCCTCTGGAACACAAGATCGTCATCAGAGTGCAGACCACACCTGACTACAGTCCACAGGTAACACACACGTGACTGACGACAGGTCACACACACACCTCTGATGACAGTCCACATGTAACACACACACACACACACACACCTGACTACAGTCCACATGTAACACACACACACGCCTCTGACTACAGTCCACAGGTAACACACACACAAACACCTGACTACAGTCCACAGGTAACACACACACCTGACTACAGTCCACAGGTAACACACACCTGACTACAGTCCACAGGTAACACACACCTGACTACAGTCCACAGGTAACACACACACCTGACTACAGTCCACAGGTAACACACACCTGACTACAGTCCACAGGTAACACACACACACACACCTGACTACAGTCCACAGGTAACACACACACACACCTGACTACAGTCCACATGTAACACACACACACACACACCTGACTACAGTCCACATGTAACACACACACACACACACACCTGACTACAGTCCACATGTAACACACACACACACATACCTGAGATGAGTCATGGGGGTGTCCAGCAGCTCATCATGTCTTTTATTTTGACAGGAAGCGTTTACGAACGCCATCACAGATCTCATCAGCGAGCTCTCTCTGCTGGAGGAACGCTTCAGAGTCTCCATCAAGGACAAACAGGAAGGGATCGAGTGATGCCCCGCCCCCTGATGATGATGTCACTTCCTTGTTTGATTATTGGTTTATTTTTGTAAATAAAATGACGTGATGTCACAACCTGCAGGGTTTGTTTTTATTACGTTTTTTAATAAAAAAAACAGCATTAACAATAACAACTTTTGATCACTGTGTGTGTGTGGGGGGGGGGGGTCATGTGGTGTGTGTGGGGGGGGGTCAGGGGTCAGCGTCTCTCTGACCCTCCATGGCTCTTTGCATCTTCTCCACCATCCACAGAGGAACTGAGAACGGCTTCAACTCGTCCATCTTGACGTCTGGACAGTCCCTGCGCGCACACACATACACACACAGCTGTTACCACGGTAACTACACCTGTGGGGCCGGTTACCCTGGAGACAGAAGAGTGACGTCGGACTCACTTGTACTCATCACTGCGAGACAGATCCTGGATGTCCTCCTCAATCAGCAGGTATGCCTGAACACACACACACACACGTTGCAGTGATGCGTTCAGGTGCAGCAGTGCTCTGTAGGAGAGTTCAGTGTCTTAATGTTTGTATTAATCTCACCATCTTCCCTCCTGTTGCTCTCATGTGGTGTCTCTCTGCCAGCCACTGCTTATCCTTCGCATCTGCTGCATACTGACACACAAACACAAACGTTATTTAAAAGAGTAACACGCACACACTAGACGTCACAATCTCGCACACACTAGACGTCACACACACACACTAGACGTCTCACACACACACACACACACACACACACACACACACACACACACACACACACACACACACACACACACACACACACACACAGGGTTTACCTTAAACAGATCAGAGTGTTTGATGTAGATCCGTCCTCTGGTTCCGCCCATCCCCAGCGCCCTGCAGTGACATCACAACAACACATGATGACTTTGACATGTCACAATATTTCCATGTCGTTGACATGATGTCACAATGTTTCCATGTCGTTGACATGATGTCACAATGTTTCCATGTCGTTGACATGATGTCACAATGTTTCCATGTCGTTGACATGATGTCACAATGTTTCCATGTCGTTGACATGATGTCACAATGTTTCCATGTCGTTGACATGATGTCACAATGTTTCCATGTCGTTGACATGATGTCACAATGTTTCCATGTCGTTGACATGATGTCACAATGTTTCCATGTCGTTGACATGATGTCACAATGTTTCCATGTCGTTGACATGATGTCACAATGTTTCCATGTCGTTGACATGATGTCACAATGTTTCCATGTGGTTGACATGATGTCACAATGTTTCCATGTCGTTGACATGATGTCACAATGTTTCCATGTCGTTGACATGATGTCACAATGTTTCCATGTCGTTGACATGATGTCACAATGTTTCCATGTCGTTGACATGATGTCACAATGTTTCCATGTCGTTGACATGATGTCACAATGTTTCCATGTCGTTGACATGATGTCACAATATTTACATGTCGTTGAAATGATGTCACAATATTTACTTGTTGACTCGATGTTGACTCACTTGTTGGCTCTGGAGCCGAGAACAAACGTGCTGCTTTCATTCAGTCTGGATGGATCCCACTGAACACACACACACACACACACACACACACACACACACACACACACACACACACACACACACACACACTATTCAGCAGGTCACTAATTAACTGATGAATAAATTAATTGATGGTTAGTTAGATGAACTGTAACCTGTGTAATATCCAGTTGAGCGCTTACCTACTTCATCTGATCACCTTCTAACTTTTCTCAGTTTCACACAGTTTTGTGTGTGTGTGTGTGTGTGTGTGTGTGAGAGAGAGAGAGCACCTGCATCATCAGATTTTATACACTGAGCTTTGTAAGAAAGAGGGTGGGACATTCAACTTCTGACCAATCAGGTTCCGTCATGACGAACATTCTGAGAAGACTCTCAGTGAGCTCCTAACTCCTCTCCTGAGGAGTTATTTATCCACTGCTCACCTCAGTGACTCCACTATTTTTCGTAAGTCTGTTTAGTTTATACGGAAGTTAGCTAGCTACAACGGTAGCAATGACAACGGTACACATAAAAATGGCCGCCACTCTGACCATCCAACGGGAATGTCTATTTCTAAAGCTGCAGAGCATACGTTGACTATCTTGTTAAACCTGATTTGTATAAAACACACCTGAGTTTCATGCGTGAGTGAACTGACTCACCTTCGGTCCTTCTCTCTTGATTGGATCAGACTTGAGCTTCACTCTGAGGACGGGGCAGTCACAAAGGGGGAGAGATGTCAGGTGTTCAGGTGATCTACCTGGATACTGATGATGATGATGTCATTAGTCTGTCAGATACTCACTGAGTGGAGAAGGTGTGAGGTCGATCAGAGGCCGCCACCGCACCTGGACGAGCTCTTCTCTGTAGACACGATAATCACAACTTGAATATAAACTATATGTTTGTAGTTTCAATTATATATTATAAGCTGTTTAGAGCTACTGACAGTCACATTGTTCAAAAGCTTTCTGTTACGTAATCTTTAATCCTTATTTTACTTCAAACGAGAGAACATTTATTTATTATTAGAGTATGTATTATTTATAATTCATCCAGTTCAATTTAAAAACTGATGATAAATATTGTTGAGATATTAATCAATCAAACTTTATTTATTTGATTGACTATATACAGACTATAATACAACTGTAGGCTAATTCAATATATAAAGGACTAAATTATAGTGCCAGTTAGACGTTATTGTGATGTTCTGGACCTTTAATGAGGGAATGAACTGTAACTGGACCTTGTTGAATATTATTTGAATACCGCTGAGTAGGGCTGCAACAACGAATCGATAAAATCGATAAAATTCGATTATTAAAAGAGTTGGCAACGAATTTCATTATCGATTCGTTGTGTCGCGCGATTATTACGCCACTCAATAAGTCGCGGAGATGTTTGAGTATAAAAAAAAAAGTTGAGTTGAGCGCGGAGCAGAGCGGAGGTAGAGGAAAGACCACCGGAGACCCGTAACGATGTTTGACGGTGCGCGATCCGTAGGCGGGGCATATCCGGCGTGCATGGCCGAACCGAGTGCGACAGATCAGCCGCCCCGGAGTCGACTGTTATCAGGGACTTAACGTCCCTCCAGTAGCTCTACTGGTGCTGGTGTTTACTCGTTATCCAGTTTGACAAGCATGACAAGTTAGCGTTAGCGCGTTAATAACAGTAGTAAAGCAGGACTAAAGACACGCTTTTATTCACTCGCCTTTTTTGGCCCATTCATTTTTCAATCTGTTGTCATGTATATATATTCTGTGCTTTGTCCCATATCGGTTATTGTTGACAAATATATGTGTGTGTGTTGTACTTTTTAATTTTTTTTACAGCACTTGGTCATCTTAAACTGTGTTTAAATGTGGTGTATAAATTAACTTAACTTGCACTTACTACAATGATGGTAATAATTTAATGAATAAGCTTCAAGTGAACTTGAGTGCGTGTGTGCATCTGTGAGTGTAGTGTAGAGAACAAGTTCTGACGTTCAAACAAATCCTGTTAAGTTTTCTGATTTGTATTTTTCTTTATTTTTTATAAATGATTTATTGTTCTGACAGCTCAGGTCCCTTTAAACAAAAAAATACATATTTTTGTGCACTTTATTTAAAAAAAACCCGAAAGCATAAAGCATACTGTTTTTGAATAAAGGGTTGGAAATTAATGCTTTTTTTTTTTTTATCCGATTCATCGATTAATCGTAAAAATAATCGACAGATTAATCGATTATTAAAATAATCGTTAGTTGCAGCCCTACCGCTGAGATAGTCTGTGTATAAGAAGTGGACGTAGTCATCGTGACGACACTCGGTTTGTGGACTGATGTTTTGAAGCCTCGAGTTCGGCAATTTTTGCCGTCGCCATCTTGGATTGCGGCCGTTTCTGTAAGTTATTGATAACTTACTTTGAACGCTGCTTTGTCTCATTCTGATCCGTGATATTCTAGTACTGTCACCTGACTGAACAAGCAAACACCTGAAAGGTCAAAGGTGACCGTACCTTCTTGGGGACGGGGCTTCCTCTCTGACTGTAGTCTTCATCAGCAGCAGGTCTGGACCTCTGACGGGACACAAAGAGCCAGATCAGAACTGGACCCGGTTTAAAAACATGCTCCGGAGGTTCTCATTGGTCGGCCTCCTACCTTGATGGCGACCTCTGACCGCCCCCGATTCACCTCCGCCTCTGGAAACAGCTGTTTGGCCTGGGGATGACGTCATCAGAGAGAAACCATGGTTACCGCACAGAGAATACAGACACCTGGGGTCAAAGGTCACGAGGACACACAACTAGCAGGGTCACGGGTGAGCTGACAGGAAGTGATCTCACATGTTCCAGAACGTTCCTGCAGGCCTCTCTGATCAGCTGGTCGGTCTGAACGTCGTCACCAACGTTCTCCTTCACGTTCTCCGCCGCTTTCTCAAAGAACTGGAACAAACACAACAACATGAGAACATCACCGACACATCTGTTCACACATCTGTTCCCACCTTCTCACACCTGGTTACAAACCAGGTTGTTTTTTTCCGTGAGTTTCCCGTGTGATTTTGTGATATTGGACGATACAAATTAATTGAATTGACCTCTGACCTTCTGGTACTTCCTGAACACAGCCATGATGTCCTCGTTGAAGCTGGGCTGAAGCACAGCCCTCAATAGGTCCATGGAAACCTGAGGATCAGTGTAGCTATACACACACACACACACACTTTACTTTTACTGCCTTTCTTTACTGTACTCTGAATCAGTTCTGATGTTGTTTAAATTGGTCGTCAGGGTGGAAAACACCAGTATGAACCTCCAGTAGGACCAGTAGAACCAGCAGGACCAGTATAAACCAGTAAACCAGTACTGACCTGACTGCCATGTGTGAGCGTCGTCCTCGTCTGTGTATCTGTCGGTGTTTGATCATCAGGTTCCACGGCTTCTACACAGAGTGTAGATGAATTATCAATAAAAAATGTATTATTAATTAATTAATGACATGAACTTCACATCAGAGAATCATTCTATGAAGTAAAACAGTAAAACATGACGTCTAAGTTTATATATTTTATAAAATTACAATAAATATTTGTATCAACCGATAAATAAATGTATTGTTGTACTCAAAACAACATTTACAGACTAATCAATAATGATGTGAAGCCATGACGTCATCGGAGAGACACTGTGACGTATTTGGAAGCACACAGCTCACGAGACATAATATAACTAATATAATACAACTATAAAATATAGTTAATATCACATCACGTCATTTGAATAATAGAATGCAATACTTTAAACTAATTTAATGAGGTTCAGGTTCAGACTAGCAGCTAGCTTCGAATGTTAGCCTCCGTTAGCTGTGGTTCGTACCGGGCTCTGCTCGGTCTGCTCAGGTCCGTCCTGCACCAGCCAGTCCCGGCCTCCCTCACTGCGGTGGGCTCCCATGGTCCGGTCCGGTTCTAAACGAGCTAACTCTGCTAGGCTAGGCTAACAGCAGCTAAAGCTAACAGCGGTAGATGTGTTTGATCTCTGGACCGGATGCTACAAAGTCCCCGGATGTTACCCGGTTTGTTACCGTATAGTCACGCGCTGACAGACACCGAGAGGCTGAGAGATGTTTACAGATAAACTTTTAATCGATAATCGACACAATTGTGTTACTGTGTGTTTCTTCCGCTTGTGTGAAGCTAGCAGTAATGTCAACCAGCTTCCGGTCATTACTTCAGAATAAAAGCACAATTTCCACCAATCCGAAGACACATTTTATTAAACGTGTTTTATTAATATTATTATTATTGTTTTCAGGAGGTTGGCTAACAGATACTTCAAGCTATTGATATGTGGATGTAATAATATTAATTTATAAGTTTCTTTGAAATAATTACGTCTTTTACATGAAAACTGTCATGAAGTGATTTAAAACATATTTATTTATATATATATACTATATTATATAGTATAAATAATTGATAGAAATAATTAATAATATAAGTATATATATAAATTAACAAGTTTAATTAATCTGTGATGGGTTATGCAAATTATGGGATGCATAACTAATAAATACAAAACCTAATATCTAGGAGATCTTTAACTTTAATAATATATAATTAGTAGTTATGAGGAAAGAGATTCAGATCAGAACTGTTTTTCTCTGGTTTATCAGATAATCTATAGAATGTTTATTCATAATTACATTTATTCTGGATTTATTACATATCCAAAATATGAGGAAAATATAGTCTTAAAAATGTAAGTTAAGTATTATTTCAGTGAAAGAGGAGATAACCTCAAAAAACTGGTTATTCAAACAGTTTAATATATTTCTAATAAGTCTTAATTATTCCATCAGAGTGTTAATTATCTGATGTATTTGTTACGTCACCTTTGACCTTTCATGAGTGGACACTTCCTGTTTGTCCTGTGTTGTCAGGACAACATGTGTGACAACATCACATGATCAGAGCGTGAGAAAGACGAGCTGGACAGGTGTGTTACTGGGTTGGATATGTTTTTTACTGGGAGAGTGAAGCTGCACTTTGTTTGCAGGCAGGAATAAAAGGACAGACTGTATTTACATTCTCCAGCTGTGAGGACTACAAACATGGCCGCGTTTTCGCAGCTGTGCAGCATCGCCGCGTGACATCACACTGACGGTCATTTCATGTTTAAACCAGACTTCAGTGGTTTCAAGCAAGACTATAAAGAAACATCGTATTCAGCAAAGACAAAACAACTGTGGGAGTCTTCTTGTAGTTATGACTTCTGTTTGATAAGCTTATAATCATGAGGAAGTATCTCTGAATTAAAGCTTGAAATAACTTATTACACTAAAACATTGTGTAACTTTGACCAGTTTAAGTTATAACAACATCTGTATCTCATAATTAAGAGAAAGTTCTCGTAATTATAATTAATTTTATCTCACACTTAGGAGACCTTTATTTTGTAATTATGAGATACGGATGTCACAAATACAAGAAATCTGTCATGAAATCTTTTCTCTAAATTAAGAAATGAAGTTCAACCAATTATGTGATGAATATTAATTGCGTAGCTACACGACCTTTATCTAATAAATACGAGATCTTTACGTTGTAATTATTAGACACGGATCTCAAGTACAAGAAAAGACAAATGTTTTGGGATAAAAATCTCGCAAATTACAACAGCTATCTTGTGATTGAAGTTTATCGTAATTACAAGAATTATATTTTGTAATTATTTTATAGAAATCATAAAAATTAGTTTTCTTGAAATTATGAAATGCAGAAGTCATTAAGACCAGAAAACTAATTAAATGAATTGTAATTACGAGAGTCCAAATCACGAGAGAACAATGTATCTTAATTACAATAAAACATTTTCTATTTCCACCAAAAAGGGTTTTCTGGCTTTCCAAAAAATATTAAAGGGACAGTCCAACATTAGCCTAGCTTAGCACAAAGACTGGAAACAGGGGGAAACTGTTAGCTTGGCGCCATAAAAAACAAAAACAAATCCACCTTCCAACAACTCAAACACAAAATACCAAAATGTTGGACTGTTCCTTTAAAAGAAAACTTAAACAACTAAAACTAGAAAGTTGAAGAAACATCTCGTGAAGCGGCGACGCCATGCAGCCCAAAAACTCTGCCTGAAAAACATTCAGGATTTACAAACATCATTTAGAGTCCAAAAGGTTTCATGCACAACAAAAAACCCAAAATAACCTAAAAAAAACAAACAAGTTACTGAAAAGAGAACAGCTGAGAATTATAAAAATAATGTGGAGTATCCTGCTGGTTAGACTTCAGCATTACTGATGCATACACACGTCTACTTTGACATACAAGATATAGATTTTCTTAATAACACTTTGGTTTAGTTTAAAACAAACTATCATAAGCTGTATAATACAGATCTCCATATCTTTTTATTTTTTAAATGTTAAATTAAATAAAAAAAAGAACAATTACATTTTGTTTTGTTTTTTTAAATCAATTCAAACAGCAGATGAGGAAAAATAACATCAACAGACTTCATATCAGTTTATAACTGTACAGTATCTACACAGCCGGAGACAGACGCCCCGATAGGACGACTCATCAGCCAATCAGAGAACAGACTGGATGTGTAAGAAGAACTGGATACGGCACCATTTTTGCCCGAGTGGCTTGGCGGTACTGCAGCCCCAAAGAAAGCTTATTTCATAGAGCCATCATCTTAAAAACCTCAAACTTTTAACTCCATCAACATCTTTTGATCCACTAAGGCTTGAATTTATAAAACTTCTCAAGCTGAGAAAAGTGATTTTAAAAATATGTGACATCATCACTATGTAAAGTATGTGGGCAGAGCTGGGATTTGGGGCGGAGCCAGAGGCACATATTCAGCGGACCGCAAATCACAAAAGCTAGGAACTAAAAATGCGGCGTCTTGGTGTCCGATGTCCAGTTCTTGTTAAACATCCATGGTGTCGAGTTACGAAGTGTGAGGCGTCGCTGGTTCCTCGAGTATTCTTCATTATTATTATTAAATGCTTTCTTTTGAAGATCTGTTCGGAAACCTGTTCATGTTCACTAAAATCAAACCAGGTAGCAAGTTCATGTTGTGCAAAATTCTGAGTATTAAACTTAAAACATATTTTGACAAAAAAAAGTCATAAAAAATAAAATAGTCTTATTTCACGAAAAGTGTTGAGGAAAAAAAAAGGACATTTCCAGAAAAGGTTAGAATATATTTTTTTAGAAAGTTGACAAGAAAAATATTTTGAGGATGAATAAAATGAGAAACATTGCTGCTTTATGTGGTAAACAGGGTTCCATCTATGTAAACATAACAAGGAACCCTGAATTAACTTCTCACACTTCACAACTCACCTGGTGACAAACACACCTGGTCCAACACCTGTCACATGACACCACAGGAAGTCTGATGAGACCTCTGAGGAGTTGTCGGTCATCGTCGACCAGTTCCAAGTCCCAGTTCTGACTCCGCCTCCTTCCACAAGTAAATATGATCTCACCGCGAACGTTCCGCCTACTCCTGCCCGATGAGTTTCCCCCACAATGCACCGCATATTTGGGGGCATATTTTGAGGGTTCATCCTCGGAAGGACGTGCACCGAGTACGGAGGAGGCGGGGCCTGAAGATTCTTTCCGACACAATGAGGAAAGACGAGTCCAATAGAAACGATAGCTGCCTTGTCAACCAATCACCAAGCCCCGTCGGTGTGGGGGACCAATCAGAAGTCTTCCAGTGACGTCACAGATGACGTCACAGGTGATTGAAAAAAGTTTTTTATTTTTATTTATTTTTTATTTTTATTGCTGGAGCTCAACTACATCTTCTAACTGGCTGTGAATGAAAAAGCTCCAGAAGCTCTGACGTCAGAGCTTCGACCAATCAGAAGAGCCGATGTGTGAGGGGAGACGGTGAAAGCCGACAGAAAGGATCAACTCTGGTCCAGAACGGCATTGTGGGTAAGTGGACAGATGCTACAGGTGCTGGTGAGGGACAATCTGAAGAGACGAGACGACGATCAAAAAACAGAGAAACTTTACACAGGCGAGGGGGCGTGGTCACACTATAAGCCCCACCCCCATTACACGGCAGCCATCTTTTCTTGAGGACTGGTGCTGCTACTGCTACTACTACTACTACTACTACCACTACTAGTACTACTGCTGTTGTTGTTTGTGGTGGTGGTGTTGTTTGTGTTGCTGCTGTTAGTGGTGGTGGTGGTGGTGGTTGATGTGTTGTTGTTGGTGTTGTTGTTATCGTCAGGACCACCAGGGGACATCACCCCACTCTGCGTCCTATCAGCGGCCTTGGGGGCGGAGTCTTTGTCTCCGGGGGTAATGGGGGCGGGGCCAGGAGAGGACAGGGAGGCGGGGCGAGAGGGGGAGGGGCGGTACGCTGCCATCAGCTCGGCCAGACGCTCCGGAGTCGGCGCCCACTTCGCAAAACCGGCGTCATTCTGAAGGAAGAGTACCGCAGTACCGTGTACCGCCCGGTAGTACATCTCATCTCTGGAAATACACAAGAGTTCAGATGTAGTCAAATCTACACCCTGCAGGGACATTCATGAGAGAGAAAATACAGAGCAGTATCACTGCAGTGCTGGATTCAGTAAACAGAGCAGTATTAGTACCTGTTGCAGATGTGCTGGCTCCCAAAGTTATACTCGTGTTCGGACAACGTAGTATCAGTGGAGTAGAGTGCAGTATTAGTACCTCTTAAAGATATGTTGGCTCCGGGGCCCTGCTGTGTTTCACGTGTGTTTTCATGGTGGTGGATAATTTAGTTTTTTAATCCGCACAACAATAGATTTTGCTTTATTTTAGGGTTCCAGACGTTTCCACAGATGGACTTTACTGATCTACAACTCATCAGTGTGCGTCTCCTTTTGTGTACAAGCGGGAAAGCAAACAGTTTTTTTTAAATACATAAACACCATAAAATATGGATTGAATATTTCGTTAGATAGAAACATGTTGTGAATCTGTTAAATAAATCTGCCAACTATCTATCCATCTATCAAAACCCGTGTTCGTACAGTGCAGTAACAGTACCTCTTGCAGATGTGTTGACTCCCAGAGCGATACTCGTGTTCGAAGGCCGTGATGTTCAGCTGGTGACGGAGGAATCGACTTCCTTCCATGCGGGTCAGAGCCGGGGTCACGGGGTCACGCCACTCGGGGACGAAGACAATGAAGGACAGCGGCTCAGAGGACTTGCCCAAAAGCTCCTGGTAGACAGAGACAGACCACAATATGTTTGACCGTCATCTACAAGACCAGTGTAGACCAATACACACCTGTACGGCCCGGTTTAGACCCAAACAGCCCGGTTTAAGTCCCCGCACAGCCCGGTTTAAGTCCCCGCACAGCCCGGTTCAAGTCCCCGCACAGCCCGGTTCAAGTCCCCGCACAGCCCGGTTCAAGTCCCCGCACAGCCCGGTTCAAGTCCCCGCACAGCCCGGTTCAAGTCCCCGCACAGCCCGGTTCAAGTCCCCGTTGAGCCCAGTTTAAGACCCCGTTGAGCCCAGTTTAAGTCCAAGTACAGCCCAGTTGAAGACCCTGCTGAGCCCAATTTAACCATTCAAACCGGGACGGACCAGTACGGTACAAACTAGTATATAAAATATTGGACGGACCTCAAAGTGTGTCACCATAGTGTCCATCAGCTCTTCACAGAACGGAGGGTTGGCTTCAAACGAGCCGCTGACGGGACGGAAAGACAGGAACGGCCTGAAAAAACACACACACACACACACACACTTAATAATTCTGTAATACTACTAGAAAAAGGAGGCTGTGCTTTAACAATGGGATTCACGATGGAGTACTAAACCCAAAGTCCAATGAGCATACTCCAGAGATGGAGTAGAACCTCTCAGGTACGTACAGACAGACAGACAGAGTTTAGAGGTGTTAACACCCGTCTCACCCTCTGGATCCGAAGAAGCCGTCGATGTCGGGGAAGGCGGAGCCGAACTGTTTGAAGTAGCAGTTGAGCGGCGAAGCGAAACACTCGAAGGAAACTCCAAACTGTCGAATCAACGCCTCGAACACCGTCACCGGCAGAGCCCCCTGCAGACCTGTCCCCTCGTTAGCGCCGCTGCCAAACATCACCTGATCAAACACACACAACTCATTAACTCACCAATTACCAGAGTCGTGATCAAACACATACCCCGATTGGTTAACAGAGAGTCAGCTGACCTGGTATCTCTTGAGGAGGCACCAGACTCTGGACAGGAACTTCTCAAAGCGAGGATCGTCTATACAGCTGTACCTGTACAACAACTCCTGGAGACACAGACAGATGGACAGACAGTCAGAGAATATGACAGAGACACACAAACAACATCAACACAAACTTCAACAGTCTCTCACAGAACACCCATATTAAGCAAGTGTATATATTATTGTTTATTTTATGAATCGTTATCTTGCTCTTTCTCTGCTTAATCACATTGGTACTTGACTCTTTGACAATATTGGCCTTGTTACATTCATGCCAAAGAAGCGTATAGAATTGAATGGAGTCAGACAGAAAGACGGACAAACACACAGCTGTACGCTGAGACAAATTTACGTTTCACTGAAACAATGTCGCCTTCTGCTGGTGGACTTTAGCTGCTGAAAGCGCAATGGAACTAGCTTAACTTCTTGAGTAGCCTACTGAGCAAAAATATCTCCCGTTTTATATTTGATGACATTAAGTTAAAGTCATAAACACATCCTGAACACTTTCTCCAGGTTCACCTGCTTGCGTCAGCACTACTTGATCCTTTTCTTAAAATTGCTTTTAAGCTTCTGTCAATCAAACTCAAGACTTCCTGTAGAAGTTTCCCCATTAAAAGCCACTACAGAGTTTCCTGAGCTCATCATCAGCAACAACCTACTGAACTCCACGTTGCTGTGGGAACATCAGTACCAGTAGTATTATTTATCTTAAATCGGCACTGACCAGTTTGCTGAAGTGTCCTCTGTTGACTTTGACCATCTCTCCTCTGAAGCGTAGACAGGCCACGTCATTCTCAAAGTGCAGCTCAACTCGAGGGAGGGGCGGCGAGGGCAGCGCCAGACGCACCGGGTAACAGTAGACCAACCGGGACTGCTGGGGGGACGCACTGGCCTCTGAACAAACGCACAAACAACAACACATAAATGATCTCCGTCCAGATGAGCGTTTTAGTATTGTTTCAGAAATAATCTCGGTCCATACTACCACCTCTAAAAAACGCACATCACACGTGTTCACGTACACTGGGTACGCTAAAATAATAGCTTACCTCCTGCGCATGTGTGCCAGTAGTAGCATTATAAAATGCAGAATAAACCGCACAACAGCTGCTAAGCATAAACAACAATGTCAGCAATACTTTGAGGGTGATGTCGTTTGTTTACGTCCGGAAAAAGGGGCGGGACGAATCAGGGAATTACATGTCATGACTGATAAGACCCAATCAAGATGCGAACTGCGAACTTATGTGTTTCAAAACATAGTGGTGTGTATGTGTGTGTGTGTGTGTGTACCTGTGGGGGGGTCCTGCAGCAGACTCAGATGCGTCTGTCTCATCCGGCGGCTGTACTCTGCAGACAGCTGGTAGATCTTGGAGCAGATTCCCTCCACAGAGTCTTTGGCGACAGCGGTGAGGTGAGGACCACACTGTTGTCTCAGGTGCTCCAGGCGGTCCTACACACACACACACACACACACACACACACACGCAGAAACTACATTACATCCTGGCACAGTGAACTTGTCTTTATGGTCTATTTGACTCTAAATGAACATCATGCTGTATTGAAGAAGACTTGAAACTAGCGATTGAGACCATAAACTCATGTTTACAATGTTTACTGAGGTAATAAATCAAGAGAGAAGTAGAGTCATTTTCTCATAGACTTCTATACAACCAGAGGAGTCGCCCCCTGATGGACACTAGAGAGAATGCAAGTTTTAAGACACTTCCGGATCGGCTTCACTCAGCAGAACCGGAAGATTGCCGCCTGTTTGGATCCAGGTAAGTTAGTCATGAAAACAGCCTGAGACGACACGTCTTGAGAAGAAGAATACAGTATGAATCAGGGTCAAAGGTTACCATGTAGTCCTCTTTGCTGGCGGAGTGATCTCGGCGCAGCCAGCTCATGGTGTCTTCAGCGTTCCACTTCACCACCTTCCTGCTCTCTGGACTCGCATTCCTGCACAGATCAAAGGGTTAATATAGCAGCAAACAACTATTAGCTATGTAAAGATATAGTGGTGTTGATTGCTTGATGTGTTGTTGGGTGCCAAAATGGATATTGCATACATTTGAGAAAATAAATTGTGATTGAAGGCTCTAGCGAGCTACAATATCAGCTAAGCCTCTCAGAGATGGAGAAACAATGTTGCTAACAGTTTAGCTTAGCCTTCTGCTAACCTACTCAGCTATCACGGCTGCTGCACTACTGAATTAGCACGCTAACTAACCGCCGTCTGGCTACTTAGCTAGCTTGCTAATTACGCCATGCTTTCATGCTACACTGGTTACAGAATATGAGCTCAACATTGGGGCTGGTGTGTAACAGTCCCGCTGCCTCACTCCTCGCCCACTATGAGGTTACTTCGCTGGGAGGAGAGGGCAGACGGGAGCTCCGGAGTCTAGCTAGCTAACTAGCCAGCTCTAGAGATGGACAAGCAAGCTAGCTAGCTAGCCCGCTCTAGAGATGGACAAGCTAGCTAGCTAACTAGCCCGCTCTAGAGATGGACAAGCTAGCTAGCTAGCCAGCCAGTCGTACTCTCTGGGGCTCCAACAAAACTTGTTACCCAGCGTTAAGTAACGTGTTCATAGAATTATTCTGCCTCCACCAACACTACGCCCACAAAAATAAGTCATCATGTCTAGTAACAGAAAAGGGATCGATAGAGCTCCTTTAAAAAAGGTCAAAGGTTAGAGCTCCCCGGTGAGGTCATTATCAGGATAAAGCTCTGATTGGTCCGTTGTTAACCTACCTGGAGTCAATCATCTTTTTGGCAGCTTCAGCGTATTTAAACAGCAGCTTCCGGGCTTCCTCTTTGTACTTGATACGTGCCAACCTTTAGACACAAACACACAAATAACAACACATCATCACTATGAAAATAAATCATAACGGGTAAGATGAAACATTTACATAACAGACGGTTTGAAGTGAGTGACTGACAGACAGACAGGTACCTGATGGGAATATCGTTCATGATCTCTCTGAACATGGACGGGGAGATGACGGGGTCGCAGTCACTCGGCAGTAAGGGGTCGTGGCCTTTGTCGATCACTTTCCTCTCCAGCAGCCAACGGTTGAACGACTCCCGGGGCGGATCAATACCTGAACCACAACCAACTTGTTCACAGGCAGGACATGGACTTTCAGAAGGTAACAACAAAACAGCAGCTTTCTCAAAGTATATTTTTTCCTCTGTTTTTGTCATGTGATGTTAATTTCTTCATATGTATTTGGGACTGTGGTCCTCTGAATATTTTAAAACGAGAGCGAGAGAGATGATTCAATTGATTTCGTATAACCCAAAATCACAACTTTGCCTCAGAGGGCTTTACAATCTGTACACATGCGACATCCTCTGTAGCCTCTAATATCCACTGGCACCACCAAACCTCCATTCTTCCACCATCTATTTTTTGTTTGTGCAGCAGTTTATAGCGGAAGTGTGCCACCTCCCGTTTTAAAAAACAAACATGCGTGACTGTTGTTGGATGAGTTCTGGATTGACCTCCAGAGACCCAACGTACCTTCTCTCTGGTGACACAGCTCGTGGTAGTGTTGCCGAAGTTTGGTGACCAGCTGAGCTCTCAGCAGCTCGATCTCAGGGTGGGGGGGCAGCAGGTGGTTGGCGGGGGGGTGCTCTCTGATCACCGCGTTGGTCTGGGCGTCCAGATCCCAGTAAATACTAAAAACAACAATAAACAACTTTAACAACATAAAGATTAAATCTAATAATTATCAATATATATATATATATATATCGAATAATTTTCTTGGGATTGTTTTGTCAACCAGCCCGAAAATCAACAGAGAAGCTGAGGATGCTAACAGGGAGAGGCGTGGCCTCAGCACTCACACAGCTGGCCTGTATACAGCAGGGGCGGGGCTTGGCGTTGTGGGTGTGGCTGGTTGGGCCGGTTTGTCCTCGGGGGCGGAGTTCCAGGGTTTGACCCCGGGGGTGCTGGGAGAGATGGGGGTGGTGGGCTCCATCTGGAAACAACATAATATGATGTTAAATAAATTAGAGGACTCAGTTTCCCACAATCCACTGCACACCGGTCACTCGTTTAATGGTCATGAACCGATCCAAGAGCATTTTATTTTTTCTTACCTTGACTCTTTTGATGCTGTTAGGTCCCGCCCCCTGCTCCTCAGAGCTCCTCCTCTTCCTCTGACCGTTACCTAGATTACTGTCTCCGCCCTCTGCAGGAGCCGCATTCAGACCTAAAGGATCAGACTGCAGACAGACAGACTCAGTTCCAAACTACAAAATAACTGTATACCAGTTGTGGGCCGTGCATTTTATACCTGGGCCTTCAGTGCTGTCCTACTACAGTTGAACCACCTCCTAATAACCTCATTATGACGCCACAGCTACGCTTATTTGTTTCTAGGGGTGTAATAATACACGTATTCGTATTAAACCGTTCGGTACGAGGCTTACGAACCGAACAATACGTTTGAATAATACTAGTGCATTTGGAAAATGCAGGAGCTTAAAAATTTTAGGAAATATAATGTTTTCGGTGGACTGCGCTCACGTAGGAGACAACGGGCTGTGTGACCTCTGAACCTGGAACACAGAAACACAGCTGAGTGCGCATGTGTGTTCTGGGAGGCTTGGCTAAACTAGTTTAGCAGGAAAACAGCAGCACAAAAGCTACAAACTCTCCCCGCAGCGTTTAGCTGTTCCCTACTGATTCAAACAGGGCTAAAGCAATCGCCACACAATCCCCATTTCTCCAGACCATCATTCTTGCTTTGTAAAAGAAAACAGCCCAAACAGATTAAATTGTCTGGACAATAACTCCGCGCATGACAGTATGCTTCGTAATTAACGGACAATGCATTTAGTCCAAATCAATGTAATTAACACAATGACAACAACAAACTCACAAGAACCAGTCACATATATTCATATGACAACAAAGCAACAAATCAATCCAGCAGACCTGCAGCGGAACACACATTCTGCTACACACTCGAGGGCCATTCAGATATTAGATGTAAAAAAACAAAGCAGTTCACTTAAAGACAAACCTCCTTTCTTTGTTGACAAAGAGTTTAATCCCACAAAAAACAAAGCTAGGTAAAAAAATAAATAATCTACACCAAGCAAAATGCTAAAAATGTCATAATTTCTTCCATATCTTTCAATTTTAACTCTTACTACTCCGACTAAGCTCTGCTGGCTACCGTAAGTTTCATTTCACAATAGTCACGTGCTCGCCCACTGACCAATCACAGCGCACGCTATACCTCACTGCAGAGCTGCACCTTAATGCTGACATCAATGTCAAAGAATACGCCCAACATGTCAAACTAAAGATCTGATTGGTTGAAGACTATGACAATATTGTCCCCATTCACTTAAACTGCACATGGATGCACTTGTGAGTCTGCAGGCCTGGGGCCTCTTCTTACCTAGAGACACAGAGGTGAAATCTGATTGGATAAAAGCTCTACTTAAGACAAGCTGCACTGGAAGCAGAGCAACTGAGGAAGACAGTAGCTGTGCAATAAGAAACATATTTTTATAAATTATGATACATGTAGTGTATTTAAGAAAAATTATTAAATTATAAAATAGATATAACTTTGTGATTCTGTTTAGGCCAGCAGAGAAGGCCTTGCTGGCCCTGACGGCCCACCACTGGTGTATACACTATGTACCATACAGTGAGAACAATAACAAAATATATGTGTTCACATACTAAGACGATAAAGCTGATTCGGATATTTGTTTACACTTCCAACAACTAACTTCCTGTTGTTGTTAAAACGACTGAATGCACCTGTCCTTTCACCTCACACATTAAAAAGGAAACAGTGACATTACTCACGATGACATCATGCTGACCCAGCACTGGGACCTCCCACAGGCTCTGATTGGTGAATCTGTTGAAATAATACGGTCGGTTCTCCCTCCGAGACCAGCACTTAGACCATCCAGCCTGGACCAGTTCATCTGTCAGACAGACGGGTCAGAGAGAGAGACAGAAAGAGACAGGTCAGAGAGACTGACCAGCACTTAGACCATCCAGCCTGGACCAGTTCATCTGTCAGACAGACAGGTCACAGAGACAGACAGGTGCACCTGGGAGCTCAGACAGGCACGTCACAGAGACAGACAGGTGCACCTGGGAGCTCAGACAGACACGTCACAGAGACAGACGGGTGCACCTGGGAGCTCAGACAGACAGGTCACAGAGACAGACAGGTGCACCTGGGAGCTCAGACAGACACGTCACAGAGACAGACAGGTGTACATGGGAGCTCAGACAGACAGGTAGAGAGACAGACAGGTGTACCTGGGAGCTCAGGTGGTTTGGAGGTGGTGGACGGAGAAAGGGGCGGTTCTTGAGAGGAGGCGGAGCCAGAGGGAGACGGCATGATGGCCACCTCCCCTTTCACCGATCCCTGGCTGTCATTGGACATCTCAGCTGCTCGTCAGAATGACATCGACCTGCCTGGACAGGAAGACACACTTTAATATCTTTCAAAATAAAACAATGGTGATATCTTGGATTTATAATTTACCATACAAGAACTACAGAATGAGAAAACATATGGTTTCTTTTGTACATAAAGCCGTCACATGATCAAACATATCCGATACGGATCCCCATCAATAATCATAAATATCGTTGGGTTCTGCTCCAGACACCCTTGTGCAATGGTTTCAGATTTTCTTCATTTGATTGAAGCCAATAATGAAGTGTCTTCAAACCTGCATTCTCTCTAATGTCCAGCAGGGGGCGACTCCTCTGGTTGTATAGAAGTCTATGGAAAATGACTACTTCTCTCTTGATTTATTACCTCAGTAAACATGAGTTTATGGTCTCAATCTCTAGTTTCAAGTCTTCTTCAATACAGCATGATGTTCATTTAGTAAATGATGGTCAATTTAGAGTCAAACAGACCATAAAGCAGGGTATGCTTTAGGGTGGGGCAACACGGTGATTGACAAGTCTCTACCAGAGATCTATTGATACGTCTCTACCAGAGACGTATACGGCGTCTCAATGTCACTCCTCGCATTCCAAAAACAACAAGGCGACGGCCGTAATCCAAGATGGGGGCAGTGTAATTGCCGAACTCAAGGCTTCATAACATCAATCCACAAACCCATGAGTGACGTCACGATGACTACGTCTACTTCTTATATACAGTCTGTGTGGTTTCAACTCGTTCATGCTACGCTAAACATGCTGCTTTTGGCTTTTAAATGATTGTTGCAGCCGATTTATTTTGACCAAACAAGAGTTGCTGATTGTTGGAACAGTGAAAGGACTAAAAAGGAGCAACGGATCATAAAACTCACGGTTCGGATCAGAGTCACAGATCAGCACAAAAGAAATAAAGTGAGCAAATATAACTTCTAGAGATTCATGATCACATGTTTTTTGCCGCCGATACTAATTACCGATCATTGATTCATATGAACAGATCCAGATCTCTTTGTTTGATTATAGCAGCTTCAATGTAACTGAAGTGAACCTTTGATCGTTAGCTGTTAACTAAGATTTAAAAAGGTGCAGACAGGAACAGTCTGGTTGTCCAGACCTGCAGCGGACATTAATTGCTAATAATCAATATCTTACAAGCTCACTGCACATATTAGTCTCCATTTAACTAAACATGCTATAGTGCTGCTTACATGTAAACTCACATACTTTTTTATCATTAGTTATTTAACATGTTATTATTAATCAGGGTTATTCAGGGTTTTAATGATTTTGTCACATTGGAGAAACTGGGACATTTTGGGCTTTTGTATCTTGAAAAAGGAGAAAATTCGTATTTCTTCCCTCTTTAAAACAATTATTACAATAACTTTATTGTTGTAAAACTAGTTTTAATGAGAAACGTTACACTGATGGTGTGTAATGTTGTTATAAAACTCTTCTTGGTATAATAACAAACTTAAATCAGTTGAAACAGGTCTTCCAGTATTGATTGATTGATCTGAGGATTATCTGCTTTAATAGTAAACAGATTATCTTTTATTTTGAAAAACCGACGGGACATTTTTTCCGTTTGAGACATTTTATATGTCGAAAGGTTAGTATATTAACGAGATAAAACAGATGAATAGAAACAGATGAATACAGATAAATCAATTAATAAGGAAAATAGTCAAATTAATCGAAAATAGTGACAGATTTGACGTGAGCACGCTGATTACGGACCGTCAGAATGTGGCGGCAAACGGACCGTTCAGTTTAAAATCAGATTTTTTTAAATGTTGTTTATATAATCAATATTTTAATCAAACACATTGCCTGTGTACATGCAGTAAAATTAAAGCGGCTGCGTGATTTAATTAAATAATTCCCGATGTTTTCCTTCTCATACGCAGGAACGAGCGCTGTGGTGGCAACACGCATGCGCAGCCTGGGCAGGCTTTTCCAAACAAACACGGAGGAGGAGAAGAAGAGGAGGGGGGTGAAAAAGGAAAGGGGGGGTGAAGGAGGAGGACAACACAAAAGCTGCGGCTGAAGACACGGACACACCGGCTCTCAGTGTCGGTCCACAGCGGGTCCGAACCGGGCTAAAGTTACTTAAAAACACAGAGAGGCGAACGGGGACGTCTTTTTAAGTCCCGTCCCACCATTAACGGCCATTTTGCGTTACCCGACCGGTCTCCGCTCAAAAGCGACAGCTGCTGTTTAAGGCGCCACTACAGACAAGATGGCGGACACGCCCCTGCCACAGCGCTGCGCGTCCTGCACATCATTTCTGGTCTTTACTACAAACTCAGCCGCCCTGCGCGCGGGTAATACGGCTCATCTGAAGGCCGAAACCTTCCGCCGCGTGTCGGTCCCATCGGAGCGGCACCGCACGGCCGCCTGCCCTTACCTTGACTGGTTAAATTGCGGAGAGTCGCGGGTTCTGTCCGTTTGTTTCGGGTCCTCCGCTCCGCTCCCTCCCCGCCTGCTCAGACATCTTTACAGGGACCCGGAGTGAGCCACTGCGCAGGCGTAGCTGGTGTCCCGCTTCCTGTTACGATACGTCCTGCTCCCGCGGCCATTTTGAGCAGGTCACTCCTCCCCGTATCTTCTACGTTTGATACAAAATAAAAATGTTAATAAATGATTTCTTTGATGGAATATTGTTAACGGTATCATACTATAAAAAGCTTAATTTTTCTTGTATTTTTTATTTGTTATTTATTACAAAACAGGTCTAAAAGCTTTATAAATAATGTGAAAGTATCAAAACACTTAATTCATGGAGAAATACACATATTTCAATTCACGGTGGCTTCATTGGCATGAACATTTCAGAAAAAAACATCAAAATAAAAAAGTACACAATAATATGAATATTAACACAACATAAACATGACATTACAATTATGTAATAATGATATATTTACAGTATTACAATTACATTTCAACAAACTGTCCCTCACGCTGTGGCATGTTGATACATATTGGGCAGCAAGATAAAACAGATGGATTTTTCAAAATAAGTGTTCCTTATTCTGCCAATTCATTATATCTTTTTAGAACCAGATAACATTCTGATCGATACTTTGGCTTTTAGTTTCTTCCAATGTTCTCAATAGATTTCTTTACATTGTGTTATAATTTAGTTTTACTCTGATTGGTGATTGGTGTTGTTGCTGAAACCCAAAATACAAGAATGAACCTGGAAATTACGCTTTAAGAAAGTTTTCATGACGTCAAATGAAATAAAACAAAATATATTTATACATAATAGATCCTAAATATCTTTAAATAATCTTATAAATCTTTTTTAATCTCAACCTTTAAAGGAGCCGTGTGTAGGATAAGTGATGACTTTGCAGATTGCATCCAACTCAACTTTCAACCTTTCCAAACATGTCGGAGAAGAAAGGTGTCCTTCAGGTAGAATAAAAAAGCCTCTGTTTGGTTTGTCCTTTCTGGGTTACTGTAGAAACATGGCGGAACATGTCCTTATAATTGAACATTTAATCAGATCGTCACTGGCAGACAAATAAATAGTTTTATAGAAATTGGTTAAACTGTGAGTAAAAACACTGGATTATTTTAAATATGTTTGCATCTCTAATAAAGAGCAAATCAATATTCTATATCGAATATATTTTATTTATAACAAACACAAAGCATAATTAAGCAAAAACTTCCCTGTAGCAATTGTAGCATTCCTATTTGTTTTCCAATCATTTATATCAACGTGTGCTTTTGTTTCTGGTCCAGTCCCCAGACGGTGCCGTTGCTGTGTTTGTATAACATTTTATAATATTACAATTAAGTAAATTATATATGATGTGTGTGTGTGTGTGTGTGTGTGTGTTTGAAACAAGTCCAGGATTCAAACTGCAGACATATTTGTTTATTTATTGAATTCAAGTATATATATAATTTATTTTTACAGGTTTTCAGACGTTTTCTTTTTTATTCCAGTAAAATATAAAGTACGAAAGTATTCAGGTGTTTACAATGAACATAATATTACACAGAAATTAGAGGTCTGACATTAATCAGCTCAGATGTGGAGAGCACCAGAGATGAGTGAGATTATTAGTTTATTAAACGTTGAAAGGTCACAGGTGAATGTTTGTAAACTCAGGTGGTCACAGGTGTGTTTGAGACCATCAGCTGGGAGGACTGTTGATGGGCAGCTACCACCTGTAAGGTGAAGCTCATGTGACCAGTGGGGACGGCCAAGCTAGCACTACTGTTAGCGAGCCAATCTGCTAGCATGTACCATCAGCTGACTTCTTTATTATTACCTAACAGAGTCAGAGACTGACCGAGTTGTTTAGTGAGTTTATGTTTTAAACTGATTTTGAGACTAATGTTACTTTATAATCCGTAGACGTAAATAAACGTTTACTACACTGTTATCGGTAGATACAAGGATATTTCTATTTGTTAGAGCTTCTCCATATTTTATATTATTACAGCTGTTTTACGACAACATAATTCATTATATGTTTATACAGCAGACAACACTTAGCTCTGCTTACATTACAGTCTGTTATAAACCAGTTATTACGTATCGGCTGTGTGTCACAGACGGGAGGACATGAGACTGATACAGCCGTTAATACACTGGACATATATAATGAGAATAACTCTGAATTCAGTTATTAGAGCATTTAAAAACTGTTACAGACATCTCTTTCCCAATGTAAGTCTATGGGGAAAAAGTATTTTGCATCATGTATGGGACCTGGAAGATTGAAATTCATGGTTTGGCCAATATTTAAAATTTGCTTTACATTAGCAAACGGGACACACAAAAATGGTTGCCGATCTGACCATTCTGCTATGTTGATTTGTATGGGAATGTCAGACATTTTCACTTCAACATGGACTGTTAGGGTACTGTTAGCCACTAGCCAAACCAACCCCCAGCTAATTAGCTTGCTAGCGGTCAGTTAGCTTAGCTTTATTTGCCCTTTTCAGTAACGTTTTATTGAACAATATGATGAACAGTGAGAACACAACAGTCGAGAGAAAAGAGAAAGAAGCTCTGGGAGTTAATGTCACTGACTACCTCTAGCTCGCAAGTTAGTGGTTAGCTCGCCACCTAGGTACAGCAGTTCTAGGTCTGCGAGGGGTTGCTATACATCACGAATGTCTTAGTATCTACTGTGCTCTGTACTTTTATGCCTGTTAAATAAAAAAAAAAGTAAAACTTCATTGTGTTTAGAGTTTTACTAATGTTCTAAAGACAGTCGTGTTCTGTTGTACTTCACTGATAACCTGCTAACAGTACAGACAAACTAGCTAACAACGCTACAGAACATTAGCTGTGCCCTTAAGATGTCTCCGGAGGTCACGTGACCCTCACCCTGCAGGTTTTAGGGGCCCATCAATATACTGTATATAAAAAGTGGACGTAGTCATCGTGATATCACCCATTGGTTTGTGGATTGCGATTTTGAAGCCTCGAGTTTGGCGATTTCGCAGTCACCATCTTGGAATACGGCCGTCGCCATGTTGTTTTTTTTGCAAATGATGAACGGAAGTGACCATATTTGTAATGAGGAGGAGTGACGTAGAGACGCTGTATACGTCTCTGGTAGCACCATAATTTATGAAATGAACATTATGCTGTATTGAAGAAGACTTGAAAGTCGATTGAGACCATAAACTCGTGTTTACAATGTTTGCTGAGGTAATAAATCAAGAGAGAAGTAGAGTCATTTTCTCATAGACTTCTATACAACCAGAGGAGTCGCCCCCTGATGGACACTAGAGAGAATGCAAGTTTTAAGACACTTCCGCATTGGCTTCACTCGGCAGAATGGGAGGTTGCCACCTGGTAGGGGCCCATTAAGAGGTCAGAGGTCAGGTGTCAGAGGTAACAGAGCTCTCCTGCTGCAGCAGCAGGTCGACTGCGGCCTCCACGTCCTCCACCACGTGATTTGGCTCCACCAGCTCGAGCTCCAGTGCCAGGTCTCTGTGACCGTGGAACACAGTTTCTGTCACCGCATTGCTGCGGTCGCAAGGCAGCGGGGAACGAGGGTTATAGACACCTGTGCACACCTGTGGACAGGTAGAGCAGCTCTGTGTTAGTGACAGATGTTATGACATGTTATTATCAGAGGGTCAGTGTGAACTCCGCAAACTATTTGATTTACCGATGATGATTTCACTGTGATGTCACTGTGTACCCAGATCTCAAATATTAACTTTTTAAGTTATTGTTACTCGTAACTAAATAAATAAGAGGAGTTGAAAACATTCTTTGACCTACCAGTATGGAGCGACACTGAGCAGCAGCAGACACCAGCTCCTCCTCCGGCACCGCAATCGTCACTTGACTCCCCGTTCCCTGGGCAACAAGCTTGGTCGTGGTCGTCATAGCAGCATGCTGCTCACCCAGGTAGCGGTTGTACAGATTAGCACCGTAGATATCAGTCATCAGGTTGTCGCTAGGCAAGAACAAGAAGATTTGGTTTTAGATGGTTGGGTTACTGGATGACATAGATGGTGCGATGGACGGTTTAGTTACCAACAGCGTAGATGGTGCGATGGATGGTTTAGTTAACAACAGCGTAGATGGTGTTATGGACGGTTTAATTACCAACAGCGTAGATGGTGCTATGGATGGTTTAGTTAACAACAGCGTAGATGGTGTTATGGACGGTTTAGTTACCAACAGCGTAGATGGTGCTATGGATGGTTTAGTTACCAACAGCTTAGATGGTGTTATGGACGGTTTAATTACCAACAGCATAGATGGTGCGATGGATGGTTTAATTAACAACAGCGTAGATGGTGTTATGGACGGTTTAATTACCAACAGCGTAGATGGTGCTATGGATGGTTTAGTTAACAACAGCGTAGATGGTGCTATGGATGGTTTAGTTAACAACAGCGTAGATGGTGTTATGGACGGTTTAGTTACCAACAGCATAGATGGTGCGATGGATGGTTTAATTAACAACAGCGTAGATGGTGTTATGGACGGTTTGGGTACCCAATGGCATAGATGGTGTTGTGGACGGTGTACTTAGCCGATGGCATAGATGGTGTTATGGACAGTCTAGGTACCCAACGACATAGATGGTGTTATGGATGGTTTGGCTACCCAAAGTCATAGATGGCGTTGATGGTGTTATGGATGGTCTAGGTACCCAATGGCATAGATGGTGTTATGGAGTTATGGAGTTATGGACTGTTAAGTAACCCAACAATGTAGATGGAGCATGGATACCCAACGGCTTAGTTGGTGTGGAGATGATGGTGTTGTGGACGGTTTGTTACCCGATGGCGTAGATGGTGGTGAGCTTTTGGTTGTGGTTCTGCAGTCTCAGCAAGTGCTCGGCATACTGGTATGTCAGCAGACTGGGTTTTCCCAGCAGGCCCTGGTACTGAAGCTCTCGACCCGTCATCTTCCTGTAGACAGACTCCAGACAAAGCAGGAACATCCCGTGACCGAACCTACGGCAACAAAGCAGGGTCAAAACTGATCGACATTACCACCTTAAGGACTTCAGCCCGAGCCTGGAGATATGGACGCTAACAGGTTAAACTAACTTTCTGTAGTGTGGTATTTACCGTGGTGACGGGGCCTCAGCCATCCACATCAGGTCAATGTTACAGGCAAGAACCGGCAGCTGGGTCGGCACCTGAGGATCGTACACGCAACCTGGACTCCCATTGGTCAGGAGCACGTCAATCAGCAGCTGCAGGTTGGTCTCCCATCGGATTGGCTCTCCGAAAAGAATGATCGCTATGGCAACACAGGAAGTCAGTAAAGAATAGTAAACAAAATAAGTAAACAAAATAAATTGATAGATAGGGCTAAGTGTCTTTATTCTTCTTTTTACTGAGTTCAAATTTAGTTGATTTTTATTTAATTATCATGAATGAGGAGCTGGAACATAAGAATATGAATTAGCTAAATAAATATAAAGGAAATACCAACGTAATAATGTTAAAATAAAACCATAAACAGTGTGTTGTGTATTTGCTGTGTAGTTACCTTCTATTTTCGGAAGAGTCTGCAGAGGGGACGACTGAAACAGAGAAAACACTGTTTGGATTACTGAGCTGCTGTCAGAGACCAAAAGTCACCTGTCACCTGTCACAGGTACGATACTCACAGGTAGTTTGGGTCTCCTGTTGTGGTCCACCATGTCCAGCAGGGGGTGATGTTCTCTGAGCTGCTCTATGCTCACAACCTTCTGAAAACCCAAACTGACGATACGGTTAAGACTTCAAACACGAGAATCAATCAGACTTTATATACTCGCTGTGGTTCAGAGTGTAAAACTTTAATCACAAAGACAAATCACTTGCTCAGTTGCAGTAAGTTTGGTATGTATTAATATCTTGGTTAAATGTGTAATAAAGTCTCCTCATTCTTATTTCACATGTTTCTTTAATGGACCTCTGAATGTGACTGAACACAGAAAGTCTCCAGGATGATTTCAATTAGAGACACTCTAAAAACTACAATACCCATGAGCCTCAGCTGCTGTTCCCACGGAGAAGAAGCCCAACAGAGGTCAGATGTGAAGGATACGTGTTGGCGATGTCCGTCACTGGTCCCTGTCCGGACACCAGGACGCATTTATCGTGAAAACTCTTCAGCATTTGTAAAGGACTGTGGGAAAGAACGACCTGCTCCGGGGCGATCTACGGAGAGAGAGAGAGAGAGAGAGAGAGAGAAAGAGAGAGAAAGAGAGAGAAAGAGAAAGAGAAAGAGAAAGAGAAAGAGAAAGAGAAAGAGAAAGAGAAAGAAAGAGAAAGAGAGCACACAAAATATAAAATCTTGTGGGCGTCACCTACGTCCCATTGTCATCACCAACCTCCCATCATTGTCTCCTACGTCCCGTCGTCGTCTCCAACGTCCTATCATCATCTCCTATGTCCTATCGTCGTCACCTTCGCCCTATCGGCGTCACTTACGTCCCCATTTTGTTTTGTTGTTTACTCTTTTTGTGGTTCTGACAACAGTAGGCGAGAACTTCAGTCCGAAACAATCCAAAAAATGTTTTCACACTAAAAACAAACCAAATGTTTGATCGTTTTCATCGGACCTGTAGTTTTAGTTCATATCACCTGGAAAACGAGGTGTGAAAGGGCCCTAAATCACATGATCAAATCACTCTAAATAAGATTATAATCTGAAAGGAAACAAGGAGACATGAACACAAAACACTGTTTTTCTTGCTTTGTCTCCACCTGTTTGTCTGTCTCTTTCTCTATGTGTACACTTGTTTATTTTTTTGTCTCTCTCCACCTGTCTGTCTGTCTGTCTGTCCTACCTGGACTTCAAGCAGGTGAGACAGCTGCTGGGCCTTGTGATGTCTCTGACAGCTTCCTGCATTGGTGACGAAGACCACAGGAAACAGGAAGTTGTTGTTTCGGTCCAGAAGCTTCCGGAAGGCTCGTCTAGCAGCCGGAATCAACGAGCCGCCGCGAAGCAGGACTCCGTCCACGTCGAAGAGGATGCCCGCCTGATGGAGAGACAGACGAGTCAGAGAGACAGACAGGTCAAAGAGACAGACAGGTGAGAGAGAGAATATGCCGACTGTCATCAAGGTAATCAGGTAAAGAAAGCAGCACTTAATAAATAATCATAATAATAATATAAATATATATATATATATATATATATAAATAATACATCTTATAATTTCATTACTACAAACATTACATCATTACAACATGTGCCTTGCAACCTATTATTAAAACATATAAATATTAATAAAATGAAACACGACTGCAGAATGCTCCAACTGCAGTGGGTATTAATCCAACAAGACAAATATATTGTCTTAATATATTATTATTATATACTATTATAATATAACATGTAATATATTATATATATTAAATATGTAATATTAGACCAGAGTTAAATATTAAATAATATCACATTAAGACAGATTTAAGTGAACTAACCCTTTAAACCAAGATATTTTCAGGAAAAAAACATCCAGATTATTATCTTTTAAAAACAATGTGTGAAGTAAATCATCATTTTAAATTCATGATTATTAAAGCAGCTCTAATTCCGTTGTAATTGTGTAATAACTTTAAAACCCCAAATCCTTGAAACTTAATTTTTATTTATTTACTTAAGAATTAAATCAACGTCAACATTTCAACCAAAGAAAACACATATCACAGTCTCAAGAGAATCCACAAAAACTACTAAAACTTTCTATTTTTCATACTATATACACACATAATTAACTTCTGTCGTAAATTAGACTTTTAGACAAATATTTTCAGACATCAATTATTTGGAAATCATGTCTCCATCACGTTTACGTTTCAAACTTAATATTTTCATAGTTTTTTTCATAGTTTAATGTATTTGTAATAACTTCTCTAGTTTTAATAAACTTTGTCTAACCTGTTGCTAATTATAATAAAATCAAGTTTGTAAGTTCTTTAAAACTTTGTTCTGAACATCAAACTAGTGTAAAGGTGACGATGAGCAGCTGAACTGTCAGTCAGGAGGACACGTGACCAGGTTTGAACCCTAAAACTAAATGGGGATGATGAGCAGGTCCCCATATGGTAGAGGAGTCCCCTTAAAGTCAGCGGTCCCCACAACACACACACACACACACTGACCTGTCTGCTGGTCGATATGGATCTGACCGTCTGCTGCATGAAACCTCGACACCACATGATGCCTGTCTGTCTGTCGAATACGAGCCTTCTGCTGCTAACTTGTACTGACTGAGCTGTGACATCATCAGGGGGAGGGGCCTCACACACACACAGTAACACACACTACACACACACTGATTGAATGTTCCTCACATCACATGCAGCGTTCAGCCGTTAATCAGCCGATCACATGCTGCAGAATGCTGCCACCAATCAACCAATCAGCATGTCAGACTGAAACCACACGAGACAGACAGAGACACTCTGAGGACGCTGACAACGGGAGAGGCCTGAAAGACAGACACAGAGAGAGAGAGACAGAAAGACAGAGACAGAAGGAGAGACAGAAAGATAGATAGACAGAGAGGACAGAGAGACAGAAAGAGACACAGAGAGATGGACAGAAAGACTGATAGATAGACAGACAGTTTTGAGGCCACCGTCACCAACAAAACAATAAAATGTGTTTATTGTTATTACCAATGAACATATTGTGATGTCATCTACTTTAAAAGGTGATGTCACCATGTGTCTCCAGTTTTTTCCGTTGCATGTGTTTTAAAAGTTTTGTAGTATACAGCCTTCAGTGTCCGTTAAACATTCAAACCGAACATCAGAACGGTTTCTGTACCCTTATGTTTGTGGTTTTAAGATTCTCTGTTCTCTAAAAAAATCTGTGGAATCAAGAAAAACACGACGAGAACAACAAACTGAGCTGAAGAACGTTTTAATAAGAAACAGGTAAAAAAATTAGCTGATATTTACATCATCAGACAGACAGGGTTTACAGTCAGACAGACGGGTTTACAAACAGACAGACGGGTTTACAGTCAGACAGACGGGTTTACAGACAGACAGACGGGTTTACAGTCAGACAGACGGGTTTACAGTCCCAGCAGAGTTTTGGCCGCCTGACTCTGAGCCTGAAGAGTCTCGCTGGCGTAGCGCTGCAACAACTCCATCTTCTTCCTCCTGACGAGAGCCTCCTCCACCTGAAAGACAGAAAGTTGGGCATTTTAACATGGAGGTCTATGGGGATTGACTCGGTTCAGGAGGCAGCCTCAAGTGGTCATTTAAAGAACTGCAGTTGTTAACATTTCTCCGTTGGCTTAATTTTTTCAGGACCAAAGACAAAGTACAGCTGAACTAAAACTAAAAGTTGGGGATAATTTAACATTTGGCGGCAAATTATGACCATAGACTGTATATAAGAAGTGGGCGTAGTCATCTTGACGTCACCCATTGGTTTGTGACCTGTCAATCACAAGGTAGCCCTGCCCAAAAGCATACCCTGTTTTATGTTCTATTTGACTCTAAATGGATCATAATGTACTAAATGAACATCATGCTGTATTGAAGAAGACTTGAAACTAGAGATTGAGACCATAAACTCATGTTTACAATGTTTACTGAGGTAATAAATCAAGAGAGAAGTAGAGTCATTTTCTCATAGACTTCTATACAACCAGAGGAGTCGCCCCCTGATGGACACTAGAGAGAATGCAGGTTTAAGACTCTTCCACATTGGCTACTCTGAACCGGAGGTTGCCGCCGGATTGTGACCAGAGAATATCATCAGCCAATCAGTAAACAGGGGCCTGTGACACGTTGACCTGCGTTACAAAGATGTTCTTCCACACCTGAAATACAGGAACATGCATCGCAACCACAGAAATAAGTAATTACTGCGTCCAAGGAATTGTGAGGGTTTGGTTAAAAGACATCTACATCTGGAGGTTAGGATTATGGGGTCAGGTCCTGGATATGCATTATGTGAACAACGGTCCTCACGTGTACACAAAGACAAACGTGTGTGTGTGTCTCACCTCTTTCTGTGAAGGAACAGGTACGTGTGCAATGAAGGTGACGCCGCCCTCTTCTCCCTCCTGCTCATCCCGACTCTCCTCCTCATCAGGCTGCAAACACACACACAGAAAACAAACGCACACATCAGTGACAGGAAGTTACACAAATAGCTCCGTTGTCTGTAAACCTGCTAAAAAAAAGTTATTAAAATGATTTAATCAATTCATTCATCAGCAGCTTGTTTTTCAGAGAGTACATACAATGTTGACTAAAGCTACAACAGGCACGTGTTAAAATATCCTGATGCAGCATGTTTTACTCTCTGAATAGTTAACATTTAGCAATAATGATATTAATAACAATGACCTTTGTGTTATTTTCTATTTCTTAGTTTATTTTCTGAGTTTTTATTTATTGTGTTATTGTTATTATTGCCTTGCTTTTGCTGCTTTGTCTGTCAAAGCACTTTGTAAACTCTGTGCTATATAAATAAAGTTATTATTATGAACTACGAAGCCAGGCTTTCTCTGCATTAGCTGGCTCAAAAAAAACTAAAGTCAACCATCTTTGGTTGCACTCATCTTTTTGACGAGGTTTTTGTGATCAGATGCGCCAAAATGAAAACTCATCTGTGTCCGCATGCGTGTGTGTGGCCACAATTCTAGTTTTCTACAGAACTCCTGAAATGTAAAGGGACGGCTCACCTCTTCCTTGTGGACCGTGTAGATGCTCTCCTCCTCCTCCTCTTCCTCCGGTTGCTTGTCTCCTGACAGACGAGACTCTCTCTCCGTTTTCCACTTCTGCACCGTCTCCAACACAGCTTAACACAGAACACGCAACACGCAAAATACAACACGCAACACGCCTCATTAGAATCGTTCATGTTCTCATCAGGAGTAATTGTAATCATGCAATAAAGGCCAATATTTTGTTGTATTGTATAATCTCACTTTATACAAAATAAATGAATCTAAATGTATAAATAATCAAATAGTCAAACCTTGTTTCTCGTACTGAGCCTCCAGAGGAAGCAGCACTCCGTCGTCTTCGTCTCTGTAGCCATAATACTCTGCGTCCACTTCCTTCATCAGATCTCCCCTCGTCTTCCTCAGCGCCGGGGCAGCTGGGAGTCACATGATCAGAGAGGACCAATCAGACGACGGTACAGTGATGGTTTGATATGAAACAATACAGTAAAGATGAAGTTTACGTACGCTCCTTCTCAAACAGCTCTCTGACTCCCGGCAGGTCTCTGGCTGCTCCAAAGTATTTATATCCTCGATTCCCTGGAACCTCCTTCCCCTCATGGTCTAACATCCTCGGACCGACTCGCTGAAAACCACAGACCGCCATCAGTATCTCACAAATGTGCCATCGGTACCTCACAAAACAGGTCATCAAACAATATCTAGCAAACTTTTGTATATTTACCGCATAGTCCGGACCTCCCAGCTCTTTGATCCGGACCTCCCAGTGACCCTTCTCCCTAAGCAGCTTGTTGATCTCATCATTCAGATCCCGAATCTTGAACTCCCCGAGACCAGCTGGGGACAGACAGGTTTAGAGAGACACACAGAGGTGGGAGACAGACAGGTCAGAGTGTTAATAATCTGATCTGATATCTGTCACAGTTTATCAATGTGAATTCATGTTCTTTGTTTCATATAAATACTCACCATTCTGGATCTGAGCCACCTTCTTTGAGATCTCACTGATGATCTGGAACACACACACACACACACATTAGATTGTGTGCTTCATGTTCAGTGTCGCTGACAGTTTGTGATAAAACAAAATAACTGAGTTTGACAATATCTGGTTCTTTGATTAAAAGCACCAAGGCCGAAGGAGATCAGTCAACTTCGACTCCCAGGGTGCACTTCATTGACAAACAGCCAATCCCAGTGCATCATGTTCTAGTATGTGCAGAGTTGTGTACCTGTCGTCTCCATTTCTCTGCTTTCGGAAGTTCATTGCACTCTGATGCCAGAAAAGGTCTCCTCTCCTGCAGACAGTTGAAGACAGGTGAACATCATCATACAGACAGGTGAAGGTGAGCAGTGAGGCTACAATGAAGACACAGTGAAGCTAAAATGGTGTTCAACACATACTTTAACGTACTCAAGAAACGGTACAATACTTCATGTTGTAGAACAGAGTAGAACAGAGAGTAGAACCTGACCTTGACTTTTCCTTCCTCCAGCTGAGCATTTCTGAACCGAGCCAGAGCCGTCCTGAGAGACACGGCGGAGGAACACAGTTACAGACAGTAGAACCACAGTTACAGACAGTAGAACCACAGTAGAACGCCACGATCCTTTTAGAGCTTGAACTTTTAGTTTGCCTCGTGTTATATTAGTGATAACTCTGCAACTATCTGATGATCTGAACTAATTTTTCAAACATTTGTTGGTTCCAGCTTCTTTGATGACAGGAACCTTAAAGTGTTTTGATTTTAGATTGTTGGTCGAACAAAATACATTTTTCTGATGTAAAATAAAACAAAGGATTCATCAACTGATCGAGAAAATCAATATATTAATGAAAGCAGCTGTTAGATTGAATTATTAAACATACAAAAGTAATTATGTGTGTGCGTGTGTACATTGAGTACAGAGTACACAGAGTATATACAGAGTACATAGAGTATATACAGAGTACACAGTAAATACTTACATGGCCTTCTCAGCGTTACGCGCCTGTGGAAAAGGACAGATGTTATAACACATGAAGAAAACATCAAACATACAGACATTATTAAATCATTATATAAATATTATTAATTCAATATAATTCTAATTATATAACCTGAAACTGTATTGTTTAATAAAATAAATTGCTCAAAGGATTAATTAATAAATTGACAATCCAAACCAGAAGCTAGTGAATATTTAACTGACTTTAAGAGGCAGTTGAAGTTAGCATGCTAACCTGTGGCTAACAGGTTAGCATGCTAACTAGCCTCAGTAGACTAACTAGTCACGTCAGATTCAGACTGGAGATCAGCTACTTACCATTTCTGCGGCTGCTGCTTTTTATGTGTTTATGAAGAATCCGTTTATTAAAAAAGCACGAACTGAGGGGAAAGTAAAAACGATCCACACACGCCGAGACAAACAGGAAGTACTTCTGCGGCTTCTTCTCCAACTTCCGGTTTCGTGACGTGTTTATCCCCCAGTCGCTGCCTCCTACTGGAGAGGTCTTAATCACCCTCCACCACCATAACGTACAGTACAATACACATAAAACAAATACAAATAAACACACAATTATCTAAACCAAAATATATACAAATATAAAATAAAAGCTATAAAATGAGAATAAAAATGAGATGAATGTATGAACGAACTAAAATTATTATACAAATAAAAATGTAAATACAAAAAAATTGAAAAATAGAAAAGAAAAGTGAATGAAACAACAATAATACAAAATAAAACCAAATTAATTAATTAAAATTAAAGAATACATTAAAAATGTACTATTTATATTTATTTACAATTTGCAGGAACAAACTTCCCAATTACTATGGAAGCTCATTTCTTCCAGAAAAAAACATTATTAAAGTTCAGCATGATGAAAGTTTAAATATTTATGTCTTACTTTAAACTTATTCAATCAAAGCTTTCGCTCACTCTCCTTATTTTAAATTACTCATAACAATGAGTAAGAGCCTCAATACATAACATAGTTCTTTATCAGGAAGCTTCTTGGTAATTAATTAATTTGTAAATGACAGATGTGTTAAATAAATCCTTACTGAAATGTTGTGAAATAAATTGATCAGACAAGAGTGCGTCTCGGCTCCATCGTCTTCCTCCTCTTTCATGTTTTTTATTCTCAGGTTAAACTTACAGTCTGCAGTACAACCAAATTACATTTTTACAGTAGCTCTGAGTAATATACAAAAATAACATTTGGATTTTCTTGTGAAAACATTCTCTCTCCAGACTTAAAATTGTGTTGTTATTTTCTTCTATTATTACTCCTTTGTCTTCATCGGTGAGGCAATCCGTCTGGTCCAAAAAGCAATAAAACGCACCTTTAATTTATGAATTATTAACGTTCCTTCTGTTGTCTGCTGTGATCTGATTGGCTCATTTGTTTCCCTTTGTGGTGATAAAGTGTCCAGACCCGCAAGGTGATTGGCTGTTTGCTGGAGGCGGGGCCAATCACATTCCTTTCAACAAACTGTATTTTGTCCAGAACAAGAAAATAAAGTTAACCCCCCCACATACACACACACTATTTATTTGTTCACTCTACTCTCTCTAAACAAAGCTTTGCACATCATGACAAACTAAAAACACTAATTCTGTTTTTTCTCATTCATTTCTTTAGTTTTTTTTAGTGTCCGTCCCTTCCCCTTCCTCCGCCTGCTCCGACTGGCAGGCCTCTGGGCCAATGAGAAGAGGAGGATCAGAAGAAATTAATAAAGAGAAAGAAAGAAGAGATGAAAGAGGGTGAGGGTGGCTAGGCGGTGGCCTCGATGGTGCACTCCTTGGCCAGGTGACCCGACTTCCCACAGTTATAGCAGTTCAACTCCGACGCCTTGCTGCAGTGCACCGCAACATGGCCGATCTCCCCACACCTGCGGCAAACACATGTACTGCTAACACCGCTGACAATGCTAACAATGCTAACACTGTGGAACCAGCAAGTACAACAACACTGAAGAGACTCAAAACTAAACTGAACCGTACTTCTTTGCTTTATTTACCTCCACTGCAGTTAGTTTACCTGTTGTATTAGTTTACCTGTCATATTACTTTACCTGTAAGCTTATCTGTAGCATTACATGTAATTGTAAGTTTACCTGTAACAATGGTTTACCTCTAGTATTAGTTTACTTGTACTATTAGTTCACTTAGAGCTGTTAGTTTACCTGTAGCATTACTTTACATGTAACTGCAAGTTTACCTGTAGTATTAGATTACCTGTAGTGTTAGTTCACCTGTAGCTGATAGTTTACCTGTAGCTACATCCACACAACTACGTTTTCGTTTTAAAACGGAGTTTTAAAACAAAAGCGATCTCCGTCCACACGGCGTTTCAGCATCGCTTTCTAAATGATCTCCGTCCAGACTAAAATGCCTGAAAACGAATATCACGTGAAAATCTTCCACTATAAACTCAAACAGACACATTTCGTGGAAAGTTTTAGAAGTTTTATTTTTCAGACTTAGTTACAACGCTGCGGGTGTTGCTCTATCTCTCTCTCTCTCACATCAAATTTACTTTAGAAACAACACTTACACATAAAGGTTTACTAGATTATGGTCCATAAATGTGGTCAACACACGTCTCTCACTCGTTCCCTCTCGGTTTCGTTGTTGTCTGTTCTCACCTGTAGCTCTGCTGGTGGCTGAAGTCTCTGTCTACTGTAGATCAATCAATGTTTTATTCCTTTATAGTTTATCTGCGGACTTCACAATAGTTGTGCAGAACAAAATTAGCATTAATAAGGACAGTAAAGTCCTCCGTTTTGTGTCCATCACCCTCCCTAAAGCCGCTAACCGTGACTTCAGACGGCCGCTCCACAGGGCTGATAACGCAGCAGGTCACGCCGCAAGCTCTAATAACAGCTGCTTCCTCCGCAAAAATGCAGACTTTAACTGGACTGCTAGTAAAGACAACAAAGTCAGCAACACCTGTAATCAGTTGTCCATGTTGTATTAACCTGGTAGTCGATCGGTAATCAATGTTGTCGTTTGTGATCTTCCGGTAAAGGGTCACGTGATAGGGGCGTGACGAATCAGGGAAGGACACGTCGTGACTGCTAAGAACCAATCAAGTAGCTAACGCAGGTGTGGGCGTCATCGTTTCCAACGAATACGCAACCCTGGCGTTTTCAAACTCCTCCGTTTTCGGTGCTCGAAAACGCCGGCGTAGTGTGGACGCTCAGTGTAAACATAGCAAAACATATGCGTTTTCAAATGGAAACGGAGTAGTGTGGACATGGCCTTAGTTTACCTGTAGCTGTGAGTTTACCCGTAGCTGTTAGTTTACCCGTAGCTGTTAGTTTACCCGTAGCTGTTAGTTTACCTGTAGCTGATATTTTACCTGTAGCTGTTAGTTTACCTGTAGCTCTTAGTTTACCTGTAGCTCTTAGTTTACCCGTAGCTGTTAGTTTACCTGTAGCTGTGAGTGTGCCTGAAGCTGATAGCTTACCAGCAGTTGTCATTTTACCTGTAGCTCTTAGTTTACCTGTAGCTCTGAGTTTACCTGTAGCTGTAAGTTTACCTGTAGCTGTGAGTTTACCTGCAGCTGTGAGTTTACCTGCAGCTGTGAGTTTACCTGTAGCTGTGAGTTTACCTGTAGCATTTGACCTTCTCGCAGCATTTCTGGATGTGTCCGAAGCCGCCACAGGAGTAGCATTTCTGCTCGTGGGCATGGTTGCAGTCTCTGGCCATGTGTCCGGCCTTCCCACAGTTGTAGCACAGCTGCTCTCGCTCCTTCTTGGGCTCCTTGCAGTCTCTGGAGATGTGACCTCCTCTTCCGCAGTTATAACAGGCTGCAGGGACGATAGCAGTCAGGGGTTAGGAAACGGTTAGTTATAGAGTAGTGTAGTTTTAGTCAGGGGTTAGGAAACGCTTAGTTATAGAATAGTTTAGTTTTAGTCAGGGGTTAGGAAATGGTTGGTCAGGGGTTAGTGAAGTGTTAGTGAAGTGTTGGCCATGGGTTAGTCAAGTTTTAGACATGGGTTAATAAAGTGTTAGTTAACTGCTAGTAAAGTGTTAGTCATGGGTTAGTAAAGTGTTAGTCATGGGTTTGTAAAGTATTAGCAATGGGCAAAGGGTTAGTAACGCGCTAGTTAAGTGTAAGTCATGGGTTAGTTAAGTGTTTGTAACATGTTAGTCATTTGTTAGTTAAGTGTCAGTCATGGGTAAGTTAAGTGTCAGTCATGGGTTAGTTAAGTGTTTGTAACATGTTAGTCATTTGTTAGTTAAGTGTAAGTAATGGGTAAGTTAAGTGTCAGTCATGGGTTAGTTAAGTGTTTGTAACATGTAAGTCATGGGTTGGTAAATTGTAAGTGTTGGTCATGGGTTAGTAAAGAAAGTTGGTCCTATTGGACACTATGCACAGTGTGTGTGTGTATGTGTGTCCTCACCGTCCTCAGTCCTTTCACAGTCTCTGGCGACGTGTCCGAGTTCCCCACATCGATAACAGAACAGATCTGAAACACAAACACACACAGTCTGTATGTTTACTGAAGATATCTTTATTTATCATTCAACACAAAGTACTAAAACTAAATTAATTCATTAATCTGCTCAGAGGTAGAAAGTAACTAAAATACCTCAGGGGCTCATACCATAGTATTATAATATAATATAATATAATAACAGCTCACCTTTGCCTCTTCCGCGACCTTTCCCTCGTCCTCGCCCGCCACTCGGACAGTTCTTCACCCAGTGACCACTGCGGCCACAACCGAAACACTCATTACTGCTCATCACCTCTGCAACGGCTGGGGCAGGCAGAGAGACAGAAGACAGACAGGCAGAGAGAGAGACAGGCAGAGATGTAGAGACAGACAGACGGACAGAGAGACAGACAGGCAGGGACAGTGTAAATGTCTCCTCTGTCTTCTGTCGATCGCTTCACACTGTTTACACGAACATGTTTGTTCACGATTCACTAGAAAACTAGAGGACATAATACACATGTGATGAGCTCAGGTGCTTTTCTGTTGTGTACAAACTAAACTGAATTACATTATGTGGGTCCACAACAGATTCTCTGATCACAGGAGGATTCAATGATTAAACTAAACTTTTGTTGTTGTTGACCAGCTGATATCACTTCATCAAACAATGCTCTCCAGCTAAACATTTTATTTACAGCAGCAGTGTGATAACATCCTCTGATGAGTTCGGGTGTTTTCTGTTGTCACAGAGCAGCTGATGAGGGACCATCGAGGACCGGACTACCCCCGGCCTGATGCAGCTATCAGGCGGCTAGATGCAGCCACCAGCCGGAGGTCTCCGCTCCGGGATAAACTCATAAAACAGTCCTTCCTCCGGCTCAAATCTGCAGGTTCCCCCGCTGTGTGCACCCTCCTCTAAACAGGCCCACTGCTAAACATGCTAGCAGGTTATCGTATGGTCCACAGCGGGATAAATGCGCTCCCTCTCCGGGTGAGTCACCGCGACAGAGCGGCTCGCCTGCAGCCCGGTGGTGGTGAGCCTGCTGCGGGGAGAGAAAAAGCGGATTGATGATCGTACGGAGCTCAAACTCACCTCAGACACCGAAACTGTTTTGTTTTCTCTCCTCTACGGCACCACGTACACGCACACGCACGCGCACGCACGCACACACGTCCTGCTGCATTCAGCTGCCGTCGGAAAAGTCAGAAGTATCAGGACAATTAACATTAACCGTTCATCAGTTAATCCCATGCATTGTTTTAATTGAATTTAGGCCTACGTCTATTTATTTATTGTTAAATACTGCAAGCAATGTAGTGATGATTTAATAAAAAACAATCCACTCAGCACATTTTCCTCCAGCTCCCAGTACTTCCTAGGGTTTCCTTCCAGTGGAGAAAACATGATTAACTGCCCCCTAGGGTTTCCTTCTAGTGGAGAAAACATGATTAACTGCCCCCTAGGGTTTCCTTCTAGTGGAGAAAACATGATTAACTGCCCTCTAGGGTTTCCTTCCAGTGGAGAAAACGTGATGAAGTACCCTCTAGGGTTTGCAGCTTCACAAGTCTTGCTGGCATTTGGTTTTACCACCAACATGTCTGCCAAACGAGAGGAAAATAAATCCTGGTTCACCAATCTCTATTCAAAAGTAGTTTCATTGAGAAGAAAAAAACATTTCAATTATTTCTTTAAGTTTCAGAAGAAAGATCATTTTTCATGTATTTATTTATTTTATGTTTGGGTATTACTCCTCTTCTATTTGTCACAATGAAAATAACAATGAAATTCACATTTTAAATAATCTCTGAACGCGGTCACAGTGAGGGGGGGCGGATCTTTACGGCTGGCAGCAGGAGGTTTATGGATTACTGATTACTGAGTGAGATATGAAAGCCGTCAAAGGTCACAAAGACAACGACTGAGAGAATATACAAACAACCTTCAACAGCACACCTGTCCGGCTGCAAAAGAACCGATCTGCTTCAGGAAACAAGAACCAGACACCGTCAATTGAGGATTAAGATGAAGAGTTAACCAGGAAACAAACGCTCAACAAACACAAAGTGAGTTTCAGCTTCACTAATCCTATGTTCAGGTTTTAGAGCCACAACATTGACGAGGACTCAACACATTTAAACAAATCTGATTCCTACATGTTTTTTTCTGAGCGTGATAACTTTCACTCTGGCGTTTTATGCTCAAATTGATAATCTACTTGGAAAAGTGGATGTAAATGAACCAGAGAAGGAGTCAGGGACAAGTGAAACAGATCAATACAAAGGCCAAAGAAAAAAATGCAGCATTCATAGGTAACACAGGTAAACACATTCCCAGGTGAGTGCTGAACAGCCGCCTTTTTAATGTGATGTAAGATCATCAGGTGAAGGTGAGTCCGTCAGCTCAGAGCAGACACAAAAACTAAATACTCTGCTGGTTCTCCTGCTGATGCTACTTCTTGTTCTCATTCAGGTTTGGTTCTGCTTTCTTTCCAGAGACTCATATGGCTTCTTGCCTTGATGAGCAAAAGTTGCTTCTTTTCTTTTAGGGATTTCAGCTTTCGATTTTTAATAAATTGGGTTTCACTCTGTTGGTTCCTCTGCTGGTTCTCCTCCAGGTTTAACTTGGTTGGTTCCTCTGTTGGTTCTCCTCAAGTTTTCACTTGGTTGGTTCCTCTGTTGGTTCTCCTCAAGTTTTCCCTCTCTTGGTTCTCCTGCTGGTTCTCCTCCAGGTTTCACTCTGTTGGTTGTCCTGCTGGTTCTCCTCCAGGTTTCACTCTGTTGGTTCTCCTGCTGGTTCTTCTCCAGGTTTCCTTTTGTTAGTTTTTCTGTTGGATCTCCGTGAAGGTTTCACTCTGTTGGTTATCTTGCTGGTTCTGTTCTAGGTTTCACCCTGTTGGTTCTCCTGTAGGTTCTCCTGTTGGTTCTCTTCCAGGTTTCACTCTGTTGGTTCTTCTTGGTTCTCCTCAAGGTTTCACTCTGTTGGTTCTCCTGTAGGTTCTCCTTGGTTCTCCTCCAGGTTTCACTCTGTTGGTTCTTCTTGGTTCTCCTCCATGTTTCACTCTGTTGGTTCTTCTTGGTTCTCCTCAAGGTTTCACTCTGTTGGTTCTCCTGTAGGTTCTCCTGTTGGTTCTTCTTGGTTCTCTTCCAGGTTTCACTCTGTTGGTTCTTCTTGGTTCTCCTCAAGGTTTCACTCTGTTGGTTCTCCTGTAGGTTCTCCTTGGTTCTCCTCCAGGTTTCACTCTGTTGGTTCTTCTTGGTTCTCCTCCATGTTTCACTCTGTTGGTTCCCCTATAGGTTCTCCTGCTGGTTCTTCTTCTGGATCTCTCAGCGAGTGGCCATGCTGGGAAGAACAGGACCCTTCAGTGGGCGTTGCAGGTTGGAGCTCCAGCAGTCCCGTCACTCCTTTTCCTCCCCTCCCCCTCCCCCTCAGCGTCTCAGACTCCATTACCCAGCAGGCAGTGAGAGCAGGAAGTACAGGACTGGGCAGGAGGCGGAGCCGATGAGCTCAGCTCATGTCAACCGCATCTTAAAGGTGAGTAAGATCTGTAATTCAAGGTGTCAATCCAACAACCAGTCAAACCACTGATCTCTCCCTCTTCTGTTACCAGGCCAACGAATACAGCCACACCCTGCCCAGAGGCCCCGCCTCCCATGGTGTTCTGGGTTTCCATAGCAACATGCTACCATCCAACCATCCCAGTGAGGACCGCCGGAGCAGCGCCACCTGTCTGCCGGGCCGCGGTGGTGTACTGTTCGGTGTGTTCGACGGCCACGCTGGGACGGCCTGCGCTCACGCCGTCAGCCAGAGGCTCTTCTACTACATCGCGGTGGCAACGCTACCGTTGAGGACGCTGGCGGAGCTCGAACGGGCGGTGGAGGAAGAACGGGCCGTACAACCGATGCTGGAGTGGCACAAACACCCTCAGGACCACAACTGCCCCGACGGCGGAGCAATCTCCTTCCACAGCCTCCGAAACTACTGGCAGGAGAGACTGGCGGGTGAAGAGGAAGAAGAAGAGGAAGAGGAGGTAGGGTTGGCTACTAGATACTGAAATAAAAGCATTTTTTAGAACGTGTATCAAACGTTTTCGTGGTTGCCTCGTGGCTCGTTGAGTTCTGATCCTTCAGTTCCTCTGACGGGAAGAGAGCGCAGCTTTAAAGCTATCGCATGTTGTGATGTCATCACCTGTCTCCTCTCTGATTGGCTGTAGGAAGGCTGTAGGGTGACATCGGCGCTGGTCAATGCTTTCCGTCGCCTGGACTACGACCTGTCCGTGGAGGCCCAGGTCCACCTGTCCATGTCTTCACCCAGGTCCTCATTCTATGGTCAAACTCCTTCTGCTCTGCTTTAAAACTCCTTCACTGTCACAGCTGCAATCGAAAAAGTAAAAAAGCTACAGTTTCATGTGTGTTTAATTTACAAGCTAAACAACAGTTTTTTTTTTTTTTTTAAGTCTATCCGAATGTGTGTTTATGTAAAGAGTTGTTGGTAAGAGTATAATCATCCCGGCTAACAGTAACAGTTTGAGTTAGTCAAAACAAGTGTAGCTCTTTTTCACTACAAGAACCAAAGACTGTATATAAGAAGTTATGAAGCCTTGAGTTCGGCGACGCCATCTTGGATTACGACCGTCGCCATGTTGTTATTTCCACAACCAATGAACTGAAGTTACCATATTTGGACTGTGGAGGAGTGACGTAGAGACGCCGTATAGTCTCTGGTAGCGGCAGCGACCTGTCAATCACAGTAAGCCCCGCCCTAAAGCACACCCTGCTTTATGGTCTATTTGGCTCTAAATGGACCATAATTTAATAAATGAACATCATGCTGTATTGAAGAAGACTTGAAACTAGAGATTGAGACTATAAACTCATGTTTACAATGTTTACTGAGGTAATAAATCAAGAGAGAAGTAGAGTCATTTTCTCATAGACTTCTATAGAACCAGAGGAGTCGCCCCCTGATGGACATTAGAGAGAATGCAAGTTTTAAGACATGAAGCATCGGCTTCACTCGGCAGAACCGGAGGTTGCCGGCTGACAACAACTGATAAATTGGTTCCTCACTGAATCTGAACCAGTAAGAAACTCAGATTTCAGCCCAGATTAATTATGTTCATATTGGACGATTCTCTGTTACATCTACACCAAACATTGTGGTGTGTTCTTTGTGTAGAAAGGAGGACAGTATGCTGCATAATCCACTGTTTTCATTCAGCTTTAGTCACCAGGTGAATCATCGCTCTGTGTCCACAGACGGGTGTCTCTCCCTGGGGAGACGTTGTCTCTGTCCTCCCCCCTCCGGGTGGCGCTGTCCGGCAGCACGGCTTGCATCGCCCACGTCTCCAAGGGCGTCCTGCACGTGGCCAACCTGGGTGACAGCAGGGCCGTCCTGGGCGTCAGGGAGCCCAACGGGAGCTGGTCGGCAGTCAGCCTCACCAACGACCACAACGCACAGAACCCAGACGAGCTGCAAAGGATTCTGGGGGAACACCCGCCGTCAGAGCGGAGGACGGTGGTCCGCCACGACCGCCTGCTGGGTCTGCTGCTGCCCTTCAGGGCGTTCGGCGACGTCCGTTTCAAATGGAGCGCAGAGATGCTCAGTCGCGTCTACGAAACGCGACTGGACGTCCTGTCTGCGGTCGGCGAGGCGTTCCGGACTCAGCCGCCGCACTACCTGACCCCGCCCTACCTGAGCGCCCAGCCGGAGGTCACGCTCCACCGCATCACACCTGCCGACAAGTTTCTGGTGCTGGCGACTGACGGACTCTGGGAGCTGATGCACCGACAGACGGTCGTCCAGCTGGTAGGGGAACAGTTGACAGGTAAGAAAACTAAGATCCTCACCAAGTCTAATCATCATCATTTACACTTCAACTGCTTTAATTAATTACACTTCAACTGCTTTCATCATTTACACTTTAACTGCCAGTTCAACTGCTTCCATCATTTACACATCAACTGTGTAAACATGTATAAAGCGTTACTTGTAAATGACAACAGCAGGTGAAGTGTAAATGATGAAAGCAGTTGAAGCGTAAATGATGAAAGCAGTTGAAGCGTAAATGATGAAAGCAGTTGAAGTAAAAAAGAATCTCAGTAGGTGAAGCGTAAATGATGAAAGTAGGTGAAGTGTAAATGATGAAAGCAGTTAAAGTGTAAATGACAGCAGTTGAAGTGTAAATGACGACAGCAGTTGAAGCGTAAATGATGAAAGTAGTTGAAGTGTAAATGATGAGCACTTGAACTGGCAGTGTGAACAGTGGAAGTGGTTTATTGCTGTCCAGGCCTTCAGCAGCAGAGACCCATAATCCCCGGGGTGGGCATGACGCTGCGCAGCCTGCAGCGCCTCCTGCTGGAGAGGAAGGGGCGGGTTCTGTCGGTGCTGGAGGACCAGAACGCCGCCACCCACCTGCTCCGTCACGCCCTGGGGGATGATGGGTATGGAGCGGTGGCACCAAACCGTCTGGCCAAGATGCTCAGTCTGCCGACAGAGCTGGCCAGGAGGTACCGCGATGACATCACCGTCACCGTCATCCACCTGAACGAGCCCGACCTTTAATCAGGAGTTCACCTGCTCGGTAACCACCCAGGTGATGAATTAGTAACTTGTGTTTTTACTCAAGATTTGTTACATGCTTGTCTGTTGCTCTTTGAACTTAAATAATAAAGTTTTGGTTAAAGTTCCAGTTCTTTATTCCTGTCATTTGCACAACAATTACAGAGTGTCAGTCGTTGGCTATTGCAATTTTCAGCGTACTTTAGTCAAATTTGAGGTACTTGAACTTCCCATTCCCTGCCCATCTTTCGGCGGTGGCTGAAAACTCACCTCTTCAAGAAGGCCTACCCTGAACCTTCCACCTTACTTAGCATTTATTGTATTCATACTAGCTTGTTGCACTTATTGTATTCGTATTAGTTTGTGGCATTTATTGCATTCGTTTGTTTCTGCACTGTACGTTGTCTCTGGTTTATGCTTAGCTTGTTTGAAAAAAGGAGATGCACTTATGACTTCTGGTGACAAGTAGTTCTCTCGAAAACCGATTTTGAATACACTTATTGTAAGTCGCTTTGGATAAAAGCGTCCGCTAAATGACTAATGTAATGTATGCTGTACCACATCTCAGAGGGAAACGTGATCTTGTTTGTCTACAAAGTATTTAAAACATTTTTTAAATTATAAATACAATTAAAACAGAGACCTTTCAGGACCGTGAATGCTCCACAATTCTCTAAAAGAGAACATTCTGCATAATGAGTACTTTTACTTTTGATACTTTAGTACATTTTACTAGTATTCAGGACTTTTACTTGTGAAATTAGTAATTTCACACAGTGGTATTGTTAAGTTTAAAGTACTTATTTATTTAGCTAGTATGTCTTGACGTTGCGGGAAAAGTGAAAATGATATACTATATAAAATATAAATACATCTCATTTCAAACTATATGTTCAGCCTCACATGCCAGTGAATGGAAGTAATGATTACAAAGTGTTTATTCCTCCTCTCCCTCAATATAAGATCAATTTGTCTTCACTTAGGCTACTTAAGTGGCTCTAATATCTGGAGCTGTAAACACCTGCTCACAGGTGTCTCGTTCAGCCAATCAGAATGCAGTATTCTCAGTGAGCATAATACAAAAAGGACAGCAGCTTACAGTGACTTCAAAATAAGATTTAATAAAGGATTTTACAAAATCAAATTCTTAGAAAACACTTCAATACCAAACAGACTTCAAACCAACCAATCAGCTGACACCGTCATCAGCCGGCCTCCCCACAGCTCACAGAGCTCAATCATTGGACGATACACAAAACAGGCCACGCCCAGAAATTCTAATGAGAATGAACAGGAAGTAAAACAGGAAGGAAAGGAACAAACAGCGTCCCTCCTCTCAGACCTGATAAACAGAAGTGAAACTGACTCGTCCGTGTCGACCAATAGAGGAGGAGGATGTTCAAAAGTCCGACGTCCAATCCGAGTGTAGCGTCGTTGGTGAGTCATCGTCTCGGGGGCAGGGCCATCGGCAGTGTGGTGGTGACGGACTCTGGGAACAGGTTGTGGTAGGTGGGCAAAGGGATGTAAGCCGCCGTGATCATCTTACCTGAAAACAATAGATGAGACATCACAGCTGCTCTCTGATTGGTCCACAGCACAGAGCACAGGTTTCATGTGACAGGTTCTCTTACCAGCAAAGTATCGTCCGTGTAGAGCGTTGACGGCGGCCATGGCAGCAGGGATCGACGGACACTTGACGTAAACGTTTCCCTGAAAACAAGCAGAGGTCACAGGTTTAAGTGTGACACGCACGCACACACAAAAAAATGAGGGAGTTAAGGCGAGTCAGTTTCTCGACCGGACTCTACCGCCTACATTGACCGGACTCTACCGCCTACATTGACCGGACTCTACCGCCTTCCTTGACCGGACTCTACCGCCTTCCTTGACCGGACTCGACTGCCTTCCTTGACTAACCTGAGCAGAGTTCTTGTCGGTGTAGATGTGAACGACACCTCCATGTTTGTTACACTCTTCTATGACATCATGCTGGATATCCATCTCCCAACCAGGAGCTTCCTCACTGAAACATACAACAATGCATTGAATGTTAGAGAAAACATTTTAAATAAAGTTTACAAACCTGTAAATGACCCACACAACTCAACACAAACCAGCAATTATCTGTGAACCCAGATGTGAGGCAGAGTTTAATTAATAGTTAATGAGTTTAAACGTACTGATTAGAGGCTCATTTATAGTTGCAACTCAGTATATAAAATAAAAATATAATTAGAAATCATAAGAGAGCAAATAAACAACTCTCTCATGACGCGACAGTACACGACATACATGTGAGAGTATTATAATACCATCTACTATAACGGCATACACCACAATAACATGTAATATGACGAAGTAATAATACTTAGTATTTGCTTGTATTAATGTAGAAATATGATCTAGTACACGTTATAAAATAGTATAACATATAGAATATAAAAGAGAATATAAGGTCATATACAGCCATATATAAATAGCGTATAGCAGACAGTTGTAGAGGCAGACGGGGGTGTGTGTGTGTGTGTGTGTGTGTGTGTGTGTGTACCTGTTGGGATTGAACATGTTGGACAGTTGGAAGCAGTGTGTGGCGAGCGGCTGAGAGGGAAGACTCATCGGAGCAGAGTTCATGTTGCGACTCGGATTCATGGCAGCTGAAACACATTTTAAAAACATTAACATTTATCAAGTATATGCATTTGATTTCACACCATGGTCTGAGTGTTTACTCAATTCTGATTCATTTCTGATCATTTAAACCTCCTCAGTGGTTCCGGTCTGTTAACCGTCCTAAATTAATAGAACGTATTGATTTAAATATCAGTTATTCCGTAGTTTATCTACATATACTGTGGGCTAAACTGTATTTCTTTGTACATTCCGTACACCGAAATACAGTTTGTAACAAGAGTAAAGTTGAGCGAATGTAACATGTGATCCCGTATTCTGTCGTTTCTGACAGAGCTACAGCTGGGACACTAAAGCACGGATATGTGTTTGTGTGTGTGCATGTGAGCGTACCCGACACAGCAGCCATGGCTCCGAAAGCGATTGCTCCACTCATCTGCAGAGCCTGCTGAGCAGCGGGAGGCATCTGTAGACCAGTACCTGCTCACAGGTGAACCCCACACACAGGTTAAAGGTGGATGTTACAGGCGGATATTGCAGGAGGATGTTTGTATAATTTAGTGTCTCACCCTCGGCGAGCCGGGCCATCAGCTGCAGGCGTCCGGTGGTCCCGAGGTCGATGCCGGAGCGTTCAAGCTCGTCACTGTCAAGGAAAGAGGAGAAGGCGTCGCTCCGCTCTGTCACATTACCCACCTTCATGGGGCGACCTGCCAGCTCGAAGCCGTTCAGCTGCTCCAGAGCTTTCTTAGCACACTCTGCGTCTGCAAACTGACAGACAGACAAACAGAGAGACAGGTCAGAGGTCATAAGGCAGACAGGTGAAGTGAAGATACGGCGAGAGGTGAAGATACGGCGAGAGGTGAAGATACATTTTAAAGACTGAAAGATGAGTGAAGATAAGAAGAAGATCAATAATTGAAGGTGATGAAGACAACACAAACTCACAGTGATGAAGCCGTAGCCTTTAGAGGTTCCTGAGTCACTGTCCATCATCAGCTGGATGCTCTCAATCTGTGAAGATAAACAACACAAACCACCTGTCTCACTCACAGACTTTACCTACACGTGTGCGTGTGTGTGTACCAGTGTGTGTGTCCTACCCGTCCAAATGGCTCAAAGATTCCTCTCAGCATCTCCTCGGTGATGTTGAAGTGCAGAGAGCCGACGTACAGCCTCATTGGTCCTGATGTTCCCTTCTGCAGGTTAGCTGCAGCTGCCGCCGCCGCTGCTGCTCGGTTCTTCTCTGCCTGCGCGCACACACACACACACACACACACACACTTAACTCAAACTTTATTGTTATTGTGGTATAAATACAGTTACAAACTTGGAGTTCAGTGTTTCCCTCAAATAGACTTTGACATGCCACCGTACCGCCAACCCTGTGATTAAAGGACGACTAGCTCCACCCACTGAGCCACAGCCGCAGGTGTTTCTGTGTGTGTGTGTGTGTGTGTGTGTTTACCTGTGAGGCCTGTACGATGATGGGAACTCCCAGCAGCCTTTGCCCCGTCAGCCCAATGGCCAGAGGGACCGAGTTGGTCTCCACAAACTCGATGTAGGCGATGCCCTTCGACTTGCGGGAGTTCCTGTCCGAGATCATCCTCACGTCCCGAACCTGCAGAGGCACCAAAAGCATCCCGTAGAGTTAAACTCAAACAATAGCTACGTTTTTGTATCTTGTAGTTTCACTACACAATGTCCTCTAGCACTGCACTGTAGTAGATGAATGACAATAAAGTCTAAATGGGCTTTTATTGTGAAGCAGCGGTGTTTACCTTCCCAACAGCAGAGAAGAAGTCCTCCAGGTCTCGAGGTCGTATCCTGGCTGCTAACTGCATACAGAACACGGTCCGGGCGTCACGCTCCTCTGGAGTCAGGTTATCTACGGGCTTCCTGCACACACACACACAAACACACACAACAAAACAATCAGTCTCACAACAATTCTGCATGTTCAGCTGTCGCTCATCAACATTTAGACAAACTGACCTGAGTGGACTCTTCTCCTTCCTGACGGGACTCTTACTCTTCGACCGCCTGCGTCTAAAAACACAAAACAAAGACAGAGTTTATTCTGAACTATAACTATAGAAATATGTATCTATTTATATTACAGACAGGCTTTTATTTGTTTTATCATCAGTTAATAAACAATACAAAATAGAGCTTTGCCAAATGTGTTTTTTCTACATTCAAGGCTGTCTTTAAATTGTATTACATATTTTTTTTTTATTGTGGTTCATTAATGTCATGGTGCTGTTAGATTGCTGCCGTTTGTGTGCTGCAAGCGGGAGAGCAAACTGTTTTTAACTGCAGTGAAAAAGTTGTTTTCTTAAATGCCAACAAATATGGATTGAAGCAGAATATTTTGTTAAATAAAAAACATGAGAATTTCGGGAAAAGTTTTACATAAATTGGAAACAATCTTGACTTGTGTGTCAGAACTCTAATTCTACAAATAGTGTAATAATAATAATAATATCAGTGTAGCCGGATCTTTATCAGCAACTGTGCAGAAACTGCAGCCAACTGGGCTTATTTAAAGCCTCCACCGATATAATATTAAAACATTACAATATTACAGAGAACATAAAATTAATATGCATAAGATGACTACGTAAAATATTGACAAGATGTCATTTTGTCAACATTATGAACAAAGATTAAAAGCTTTGAACTATTCCGTAGAGTCCTGATATAAACTCAACTCTTCCTCAGTTTGTCTTCATAAATTCTGTAAAATGTTTCTCTGGTCATGTCACTTCCTCCAGAATTTTCACAATAAAATGTTTGGATCCTCCTTTGTATAAGTAAACATCAGACTTCACTACTCACTGCTGGTGGTGGTGGTCTCTGTAGCGGCCCCCCCTCTCTCTGCTGCCGCGACGCTCTCTGCTACGACTTCTTCTCTTCTCTCGGCTGCGGCTGCGCTTGCGCTCTCGGCTCCGACTGGGCATCTTGTCTCGGCTGCGCTTCCTTTCGCGGCTGCGCTTCTTCCTGTCGGAGACAAACACACACAGCAGCCAATCAGAGCACGGCCTGAGAGGGACACTCTTTTAACTCGGAAAAGACAGAGCAACAGACAGGAAGACCGACAGACGAGACAGAGCAACAGATAGGAAGACAGACAAGAAGACAGACTAACAGGAAGACAGACGAGAAGACAGACAGGAAGGAAGGACGGACAGACAGACAGACAGAGCAACATACAGACAGACCGGTGTGTTTACCTCTTGGGACGTTCCTCCTGTCCGTTAGGGCTCGGGTTCTTGGAGTCCTCCTGAGGTCAGAGAACAGCGTGAGGAGGCAACATACAGGTTCAAACAGTCTGATCTAAACTTACATATACATGTGGTTCTATGTGAACTGCGAGGACCAGTAGAGTCCTGACTGGACCACGTTTAGATGTGGTTCTATGTGAACTGCGAGGACCAGTAGAGTCCTGACTGGACCACGTTCAGATGTGGTTCTATGTGAACTGCGAGGACCAGTAGAGTCCTGACTGGACCACGTTCAGATGTGGTTCTATGTGAGCTGTGAGGACTAGTAGAGACCTGACTGGACCACGTTCAGATGTGGTTCTATGTGAGCTGCGAGGACCAGTAGAGACCTGACTGGACCACGTTCAGATGTGGTTCTATGTGAGCTGCGAGGACCAGTAGAAACCTGACTGGACCACGTTCAGATGTGGTTCTATGTGAACTGCGAGGACCAGTAGAGTCCTGACTGGACCACGTTCAGATGTGGTTCTATGTGAGCTGTGAGGACTAGTAGAGACCTGACTGGACCACGTTCAGATGTGGTTCTATGTGAGCTGTGAGGACCAGTAGAGAACTGAATGGACCACGTTCAGATGTGGTTCTATGTGAGGACCAGTAGAGTCCTGATTGGACCACGTTCAGATGTGGTTCTATGTGAGCTGCGAGGACCAGTAGAGACCTGAATGGACCACGTTCAGATTTGGTTCTATGTGAGCTGTGAGGACCAGTAGAGTCCTGACTGGACCACGTTCAGATGTGGTTCTATGTGAGCTGTGAGGACCAGTAGAATCCTGACTGGACCACGTTCAGATGTGGTTCTATGTGAGCTGTGAGGACCAGTAGAGTCCTGACTGGACCAGGTTCAGATGTGGTTCTATGTGAGCTGTGAGGACCAGTAGAGACCAGCTGAGAGTCTCAGAACCACAGCGGACAGACTGAATCTCACCTTCCTGTACGGAGCGTCCAGCATCGCCTCGATGTCCAGGTCGTCTGCCATCCTGCTGCTGGTCTGCAAACAAACAAACAATCAACAATTATATAAACATTTAGCATAACTAATTATTAAAACAGGCGAGTTTATGAAGAAAGATTTAGTGAAACTTTTACTCAAATCAAACATGTCACTGATCTATATTTTGAGTATTTTAATACTCAAAATATTTTGACTAAAGTAAATAATACGTCAATAAAAACTAAACAAATAGCCTCATATTTTCTAAGTACTTTGATACTTGTAATACTTTGACTAAAGTAAATAATACTTAAATAAAACCACCACAAGTAGCTTCATATATTCTGAGTACTTTGATACTCATAATACTTTGACTAAAGTTAGTAGTACTTCAATACCAACAGCTTAATATATTCTGAGTACTTTGATGATCATAATACTTTGACTAAAGTTAGTAGTACTTCAATAGAAGTAGCTTCATTGATTCTGATAACTTTGATACTCATACTTTGACTAAACTTAGTAGTACTTGAATACAAGTAGCTTCATATATTCTTAGTACTTTGATACTCATAATACGTTGACTAAAGTTAGTAGTACTTCAATACCAACAGCTTAATATATTCTGAGTACTTTGATGAGCATAATACTTTGACTAAAGTCACGTGACACAGTTTTACAGCTCGCAGGTTAAACTAGCTAAACACGGCTAACGGCTAACAGCTAATAGCTAACAGCTAACAGTTAGCCGTTAGCTTCCGGAAGGCTGTGGAGCAACGAGCCGGTATCTAACGTTACTACCGGCATCTACGGTTACCGGCAGAACAGCACGTGAGCAGAGCGTAGTTTTACCTGGACACAGCGGCACACGGAGGATGATTTAACGGTCGGTCCGGTGGCTAACGGTCGCTTCTCAAAGCTTTGCCCTCGCGACGACACACACGGTGCTTGCTCTAAATGGCGCTGTAGGGAGCCTCTCGCTGTTATCGCGAGATCTTCCAACCCGCGAGATAATAACAAAACAGTGATCGCTTCTGACCCGACTGTATCCGGACCTGTGGAAGCTCAGCTATGGAAGCCCATTAGTGCCGCAAAATAAATAAATACAATTAACGGGTTTTTTTTTTAGTTGTTGTAATTTTTTTTTGTATTTTGTTTTGTAAAAAAATAGCTTCTTGTATTCTGAGTACTTTGATTCTCATAATACATAATACTATCTCATAATTATGACTTACTATCGCATACTTATGACTTTTTATCTCATAATTATGACTTTCTATCTCATACTTATGACTTACTATCTCATTATGACTTTCTATCTCATAATTATGACCTACTATCTCATACTTATGAAGTAAGTATGAAATGCTAAGTCATAATTAAAAGAAGAAAAAAGTCTTTATTTTGAGAACATTTCTCATTTTGATTTACAGGATCTGTTTTATTCACAGTTGTGGAAATGGGCTTCCATAACAATCTGACTGGAACATGAATATGTCGATAATTATACATTACCATTTTCTATAATAATCACCACAGTTTTATTTTCTTTTATTATTTTTACTTTTATTAAACATCATCACCTCATTCCAATAGAGCACATTAAAATAGAAATAGAAAGAAAGTAACACAACATGCAGCAGCCCCACACACACCTCCGCTGGACTTTAACTCCTTGTGAGGACTCATGCTGCGTTCAGGGACACTCAAAACGTCTGATGTTGTCTTCCTGTTTCTGACTCTTGACAACAACAAAAAAAAAATCTCATCCTCTTTTGGCTCGTCAAGTCTCTTTTGGGACATCACACGGTGACATCATCAGTTTCTGAAGTCTCTCGTCAGCCAATCAGATGTCGTCCTGCTCCGCTCGCTCTCTGGAGGAAACCCACCTGCTGACGATCACTTCCTGTTGATAGAAAACACATTTTTTTCCCCACTCTGGTTTCCTCTTTTGTCTGATTAAACTTTATCACTACTACTTTACATGCACAGTGATACGACGCCATTATTTTTCTGTCGATCAATTAATAAATCATTTGACTTATTGAATAGCTGCTGCTTCCTGTTATCTACCTGAACCTTCAGTCTGCTCAGACAGACAGGTGAGTCCAGCTCAGCGTCTGATAGGTCGGCTGGATAGATGACGTAACACAACATCAGCTCCTGTAAAAACAAACACAAAGAAATAAAAACACCCGAACCAAACCTCACCCGATCTGACGTCTGTCGACTCGTTACCTTTGAGACGTTGGAGGTGATCCTGCTGAGAGCCGCCAGAGAACGCCACGAAAACGGACGCAATGACGAGCCCCTGAACGCATCATCAACCCGCTCAATTACAACCGAATAACTACAGGAAGAGGAGAGGGACAATTTGTGAAGATTACAACATTTCTATAAAGTTTTTTTTCAAATCTTTCTTGGAAACTTTTTGGGAATTGCAGACTGAAAGTGAAAAATATTATTATTCTTTATTTTTATTGTAATGCACGACATGTGTGTGTGTATGCGTGTGTGTGTGTTACCTGGCGTGGTAGAAAGGTGGTCCTTTCCTATACAACACTGAAAACACACAGAAAAAAGAGAATCATGTAAATTGTGACAGACTGAATGTTTATCTCACTTCAGGCTCCGCCTCCTGTGCTCTGATGATTGAAAGCTGTCAATTATGTGTTCAAGTCACCTCAGGCACTGGAGGATCATGGAACTGGTCCCAGTTTTAAACTGGTTTCTAACAGGGAAACTGTGTGTGTGTGTGTGTGTGTGTGTGTGTGCGTGTGTGTGTGTATGTGTCTTACTGAGGTCCACGCCGTACTTGGCCCCGCCCCCTCCTTTAGGGACCCACCCCCTGCTTCGACAGTGCTGATAGGCTGCGAACGAGCTCACAAAGTCGGGCCGCATGGAGCGGAACTTTCTCCACAGCTGGATGATTGACAGAGGCTCCTGACCAATCACAGAAGAGGACATGGGCGATGTCATTAAATGAGTGAAAATGTTTTGACAGGAAGTTTTATTTGTTATTCATATTTACTCATAAAATGTAGAAACAGGAAGTCAAACAAAACATGTAAATGCAATTAACTCCGACAGACAGACAGACGGATAGTTACCTGGTTCAGGTAGACAGACAGACAGCCCAGACTGTAGACCAGGAAGAATGCCTGTACACAGTTTACAGAATGACCCTTTAACCATTCAGATACAAATCAGATCACTATCTGAATCTGTCAGCAGCTAAGGCTCATGGGTAATGTAGTATTTATAGACAGAAACAAGCTGAAACAAAAAGTGTTTGATGGTTAGTGGGAGTGTTGGTGTGTTACCTCCTCCAGACTGAGTTGCAGGTACTCTGTGAGAGAGAAAGGAGTCCGCCGGACTTCCCTGACCCCCCCACACACCTGCAGACACAACACACGCATACTGATTATACACAACCACACACCTGCAGACACTGACACATAAGTGTCATCTGGAGTGAGACGTCAAAGTCAAGATAATCATAAACATAAAAAGTCTGAAGACTCACCTCACTGTCAGAGACCACTAGGACAAAACCAGGACCGGGAACCAGAGGATCCAGATCAGGACCAGAGTCAGAGTCAGAGTCAGAGTTGAGGTCAGGGTCTAGGTCAGAGTCCTGATCTGAGCCGGGAATAGAGTCCTGGTTTTGCTCGCCCAACCTGAAATGTTTAGGAGAAGAGAGAGAATCTGTTTTCCTTTTTTTGTAATTTAGGTGAGCGGACCCTTTAAACCCGGATTAGTTTAAAGTGAAATTCATTGTACAACAATTAGATTTATGCCCAAGCGAAGAGCACCACTCTACCTGCAGCTTCTCTTGGCCTCCGGCTCGAACCCTGACCCCGACCGAGGCCTCTTTGTGTGGGGACCGGCTCCCCCATTTGGTCCTGGCTCCTCCCCTCCACTCGCCTCCCTCCTCACATCCTCCATCTCTACTGGCTGAGAGAGGCTGAGCAAGGTTTGATTGACAGCATCTTCATCCAATCCCTGAGCAGAGAGCGCAGAACCCGCCCACCTGAGGAGCTCTTCGTATCTGCAGAAGAAGAGGTTTTTTTTTTTATTCGTGAGACAAAGCAGAGAGGATGTGATGTCATGATGTGAACAGACAGGATGTGATGTCACTCACCTGGACTGTGAGATGACAGGTAGAAACAAACCTTCGTGTTCTGTAACAAAACCAGAGAGCGGCTGACTGCAATAAACAGTGCTGATTGGACGAGACTGATGATGAGGTCATGGTGTGTGTGTGAACTCACGTTCCCATTGGTCAGAGATGCTGTGGTCCGGTCTGGCTCTGGACAGGACGCCTTTACCAAAGTAACCCTGGAACGAGACAAGACCGTGATGTGGACTAACTCAGACCTAGTTTCACACAATGTAGACTAACTCAGACCTGATTTCACGCAATATGGACCAACCCAGACCTGGTTTTACATAATGTGGAAAACTCAGACCTGGTTTTAGAGGAAGTGGATTAACTCGGACCTTATTTTATATGATGTAGATTATATCAGACCAGGTTTCACATGCTGAGGATTAATTCAAAACCTGGTTTTAGAGGATGTAGATTAACTCAGACCTGGTTTTACATGACATGGATTATCTCAGATCTGGTTTTAGAGGAACAGGATCCATTCCAGCTTAGCTTTTTAAGGATTTGGATCAACTCAGACCTGGTTAGATGATGTGGATTAACTCAAATGTGGTCGAGAGGATGAGGATTCATTCAGTCCTTGTTTCAGAGGATCTGGATTAAATCAGATCTGGATTCATGTGATATGGACTAAATCAGAACTGGTTTTACATAAAGTGGACTAACTCAGACCTGGTTTTACATAAAGTGGACTAACTCAGACCTGGTTTCACCTGATGTGAATTAACTCAGACCTGGTTATAGATCTTCTGGATGTGGTCCGGATGACAGACCAGCACGTGTTGGTTGATGAGCTCCGCCCGGAAGTTGCTCGTCTCCTCCGGACTGCGGCTCACCGGCAGCGGAGCCACGTACTCCTCGTGCACCCGCGTGCGTCTCCGAGGAGCCCGAAACTCCGCCTGCATGTTACCTGGTCTGACGGGGACCGGGTCTGACCAGAGGGAGCTGTAGTCCTCCACTGGATCCGGACTACTTTTTTTTTTATTGCGGATTTATTTTGCTGTAGGACGCTGCGGTGTCACCGAATCTGTGTCCGGTAGAGAACTGCAGGCCTCCTTCCGATAGTTCCTCCTTCAGTAAACCTGCTGTTTATATTTTTTTAAAGTCTAACATAAGTTAAAATTACATTTTCTAAAAGTCCTTTCAGAAGAAACAGAGGCGTTTCTAGGAATTCAAATAAATAAAACATCTTAGTCAAAGCTGACACAATGTGTTGGGTGCTTGGAAACAACTCAACTAAATATTTTTTATTTTTTATTTTTATTAGAAGGGTTTACAACAGTGGCGGCTGGTGGAAAATGTTCTTGGTAGGGCTGTGCCACATCCAATCAATTTCAACAAACATCCCAGAATGATTTAATGCAAACAAATTAAGGTATCAAACGCGCATTACTACTTTGCAGTTAAATATTTAACATTTATTCCAACACGAAAAAAAGCAGTAAATAACACTTTCACAAACACGTCAGGACATCTTATTTTAGTCACCCTCACAGGGAGTTCAGTATAATATAATATATATAACATATAATAATATTCTGTATAATATAATAATATATATATATATCATATAATATTCTGTATAATATAATAATATATATGTCATATAATAATATTCACTATAATATAAAACACACACACACACACACACACACACATATATATATATATATATAATAATATATATATATATATATATAACTATATATCCATTTCTCAGACAGGTGCTTCATGTCCCTCACTCCCTAACTGTCCATGCTGGTTCTGTCCCCGTTGTTTTAAAAAGATAAATAAGTTATTATCATGACGTCATCCAGCTAGTCAAACCTGTCTGGTGTACAGCTAGTAGAGAAGCTTCATGTACTGCTTCTCTTTCCTGCTAGTCTGCTGTCTGATTGTGAGGTCAGGCTGATCTGGGATCAGCTCTTTCAGTAGTTTCTCCTCTCAGTTCTCCTCTCAAACGGGTCTTGGAGGAGTAGTGCTCACACTGGCGCTCTCCTGTAGAGACTTCTCCTGACGAGAACGCGCAGCTTGGGGCAGGAAAAAAACTGCCCCAAGCTGAATCTATTTGAGGACGCTGATTGGCTGAATTGTATGTCACTCATTTATATCTTTACTCAGCATTGGCTAAACTGCTTTATAGACCCGCCTCTTTGGGGCAGTTTTTCCAGCGCCCCAGCCAGCTGAGACGTGCACACACAGAGAGGAAGAGCAGACAGGCAGAGAGGACAAGCAGGAAAAGCATATATTTACCGCAGATATCATATTTTACACATATTACTGGGTGATTCCATGTTTCAAAAACACAAATATTGACAATTTGTATAGTTTATTTTTATTTTTATTTTTATTTTTATTTTTATTTTATTTTTATTTTTATTTTTATTTTTATTTTTATTTTTATTTTTATTTTTATTTTTATTTTTATTTTTATTTTTATTTTTATTTTTATTTTTATTTTTATTTTTATTTTTATTTTTATTTTTATTTTTATTTTTATTTTTATTTTTATTTTTTGTAGCTCTAGGGGGGGCGGCGCCCTAGCGCCCTCTATGGACCAGCCGCCACTGGTTTACAAGTATGTCTTCTTATGATATCAAAACGTTTGTTTGTATAATACCGACTGAGATTCTCTTATTTACATTATGTTCACATTATTTCCCTTTAATTAATAAGACAGACAGACAGACAGGAGGAAACTCTGTTTTCACAGCTCAAACATATTAACACAAGAGAAACATACAAGTACACACACAACATATACACACATGTATTTGTACTCTTACATGGAGCTCACTCGTTTATTATATATTTACATTTAAAGAGAAAACATATTTTAACTGCTGTACATATAAATGTAAAAGGACACATGTTGACTTGAATACTGTGAAGATAATAAAGAAACATGAGCTCAGATTTCACCAGTTCAGGTTCAAATGTGATGAACATAAACTGTTTACTTATATAACCTTATATATATATAATATATATATATATAATATATATATTGAACTGTGTTTCAGTCCAACAGATTGACTGTAACACTGTTTCATCCTCAACAAGACCGACAGTGGAGACTCGTTTAACCCTTCTTCTTAAACAGACTAGAATAAGCCTGGTTTATCTGGTGTGTCTTCCTGTCTGTCCTCCTGTCTGTCCACCATGTAGTACCGATGTTTCTGTATGTGTTGGTACAGCGTGGTGTATTTGGTGACCCTCCTCATCCTCGGCAGGATGAAGCTGTGAGTGAAGGTCTCTCTGCTCAGGGAGCTCCACCCCTCTGCTGCCAGGACACTGTTAATGAACTGAAGACAGAAAGTGAAGCAGTTATGGTGCTCCTCATCGAACCTGAGAGACAGACAGGTAGACAGGAGAGAGAGTTAGAGACAGACAGGTGGACAGGACAGAAAGAGAGACACATAAACAATCAGGTGGACAGGGTCGAGAGAGAGAGAGAGAGACAGACAGACAGACAGACAGGGGGACAAGGGAGAGACACTGTTAATGAACTGAAGACAGAAAGTGAAGCAGTTATGGTACCCTTTGTCGTACATGAGAGACAGAAAGGTGGAGAGAGAGACAGACAGGTGGACAGGGTAAAGGTGAGAGAGAGAGAGAGAGAGAGAGAGATGACAGATGGAGAGAGAGAGAGAGAGAGAGAGAGAGAGATGACAGATGGAGAGAGAGAGAGAGAGAGAGAGAGACAGACAGAGACAGACAGATGGAGAGAGACAGTGAGAGACTGACAGGTGAACAGGGTAAAGGTGAGAGAGAGAGAGAGATGACAGATGGAGAGAGAGAGAGAGAGAGAGAGAGAGATGACAGATGGAGAGAGAGAGAGAGAGAGAGACAGACAGAGACAGACAGATGGAGAGAGACAGTGAGAGACTGACAGGTGAACAGGGTAAAGGTGAGAGAGAGAGAGAGATGACAGATGGAGAGAGAGAGAGAGAGAGACAGACAGAGACAGACAGACAGATGGAGAGAGACAGTGAGAGACTGACAGGTGAACAGGGTAAAGGTGAGAGAGAGAGAGAGATGAGAGATGGAGAGAGAGAGAGACAGACAGAGACAGACAGATGGAGAGAGACAGTGAGAGACTGACAGGTGCACAGGGTCGAGAGAGGGAGAGAGAGGTGTGAGGTGTACCTGTGCCAGGCCGGGTCCCACATGGGCCCGTCAGAGAAGCGGTCCAGGTACTGGTCCCACTGAGCCAGCAGGTGGAACATGTCGGGTCGGACCAGAGGAACGCTGACGCAGCGCTCCCACCCAGTCTGGTCTCTACCAACTCCTCCATGAGTGTAGTTATACACAACTCCTACACACACACACACACACACACACACACACACACACACACACACACACACACACACACACACACACACATTAACATGTTGACCTGATGGTGGCGCTAGATGACGAGTCAGAGGATCAACAACGGTATTACAGTTCATCCTCAGGGGAACATGAATGATGAACCACATTAATCAGTCCATGCAACAGTAGTTGAGACAGACACATAGACAGACAGGTGGACAGACAGACAGACATAGAGACAGACAGGTGGACACACAGACAGACAGACACATAGACAGACAGGTGGACAGACAGACAGACATAGAGACAGACAGGTGGACAGACAGACAGACAGACACATAGACAGACATGACTGTAGCAGGAGAGTCTGACCTCTGACCCCTGAGTCCTACCTGAAGTGTTGGAGATACCAGTATGCAAATCTGATGTCCCATCAAACTCTCTGAGGAAACAGCACATTACACACTGGTTATACTGGTCTCAACTGGTATTTAGTGTGTATACCTGTGTGTACTTACATGTTGTGTGTGTACTTACATGTTGTGTGTGTATACCTGTGTGTACTTACATGTTGTGTGTGTATACCTGTGTGTACTTACATGTTGTGTGTGTATATTCCTGTTGTGTGTACACCTGTGTGTTCTTACCTGCTGTGATTGTTATGTGCAGGTGCGACCAGCAGACAGCTGGAGGTCTTGTGTGCGTTGCTGAGGGGGGAGGGGAGGCTGACCGGTGCCTCCTGCAGTCTGCTCCCCCTCAGCTCCTCCCCACAACTAGGACACTCCTCCGGCACCGAGAAACAGAAGATCTCCTTCTGACAGTGGCTCAGTCGGATCACATTGAGATCCATCTCTTCAAATCCTCACCTCCTTCTTTTACTCCTCCAGTCCTCCTTTAACTCGTTAAGTCCTTCTTTATCTCCTCACCTCCTCCTTTAACTCGTTAAGTCCTTCTTTATCTCCTCACCTCCTCCTTTAACTCGTTAAGTCCTTCTTTATCTCCTCACCTCCTCCTTTAACTCATTAAGTCCTTCTTTAACTCCTCACCTCCTCATTTAACTCATTAAGTCCTTCTTTTACTCCTCTAGTCGTTCTTTTTACTCCTCACCTCTTCCCTTTACTCCTCCAGTTTGTCTTTAACTCCTCCAGTCCTTCTTTATTTCTCCAGTCCTTCTTTAACTCCTCACCTCGTCTTTTCACTCCTCCAGTCTTCCTTATACTCATCAACTCTTCCTTTAACTCTTCACCTCCTTTTTTCACCTCAACTCTTCTTTTTACTCCTCCAGTCCTCCTTTAACTCCTTCAATCCGTCTTTATCACCTCACCTCCTCTTTTTACTCCTCCACTCTTCCTTTTACTCCTCAGATCTTCTGTTCCTCCTTTCTTCACCTCTTCTCACTGCATACGTTGACATGTTTTCTTCTTCTCTGCTCCTCTTGTCTGTCAGTCGTCCGTTTCTTCTTCTCCCATTCCTTCGTGTCACACCTGGTTGCTATATGGTTACAGCCTATCAGATGTCGTCACTGCCCGGACTCGTCCTATCAGGTTACAGGTGCTGTCATGTGACCCGGCTCACCTGTGTACCTGCTGCAGTCTGAACAGTTGACCTTCAGACTGGAAACTGTACGAACCAGAGTCACCTTCAAAATAAAAGCCTTAATGAAACTTTAACGGCCCTGCGATCTGATTGGTTTCAACAGACTGAATGTAGGTCAACACATTTTCCATCTCACAGGTGTGTGTGTGTGTGTGTGTGTGTGTATGTGTGTGTGTTTTTAATGATAATATAATACCTTTCTCATGATGACCACAATGACCACTTAGAGTAACTTATAACCACAATATAATGCGTTATAACACTAATTATAACGCATTATAAAAAGACAACTATGGGAGTTATAATACACAATGAACCTCGACAAAGTGAGAGACCAGCAATTATATAATAACATTTGACCCTATTAGTCATTATAAAATGCTTTTAAGGTAAACCGTGTTATGATAATTGTTGTAAAGCATTATGGACATTTAGAAGGGCTTATAAATATGATTATATAGTGCTATAAGCAGATTATAACGTATTTTAAGTATATGTTTAAAATGCATTATAGACATGGGTGTCATGTTGAACAACTTGATAGTTAGAACAAAAGAGAAATCCACTTTGCAAGAATAAAATTGACTTGATGAAAAATGACAGATCAAAGTTGGATTAATGACAAACTTGGCAACGTCAGTATAGTCGATGTTTAAAGAAGTGGGTTAATCATCGCTGGATGTGTGTCACAGACACACCTTAAGAATAAACTGAGTTAGGTGGTTTAGTGTCTTGTTTCCCACTTTATAGAGGACTTAACTTGATAAAGGGCGTTGCTGTTGAGAGAAGCGTTCAGGCCCTCTCAGAGACTATAGATTTATATTATATAGAGAATTGGATGAAGGGTCGGGAAGAACTTTTCTATTTACTTACATTTTTAAATGTATTATTATTATGATTATTATTAAACTATATAAGTACTAGACAGCCTGATCCACACTCCATACCAGTTGGTGGCGGTAATGCACCAATTCATTGTTTGCCAACCTCAAATAAACCGCAACAAAGAAGAAGAAACGAGAAGAAGGAACCTTCCTGCTGTGACCGCGGGTGTCAGTCGGTCGTGTTTGAAGGGAACACCGACGCGACCACTTGGAAGCAGCCGTAGCAGCTAAAGCCCCGCGAGGAAGATGAGCACCAAACAGGTGACCTGCAGGTGAGTCTGTCGCTCTGTCAGCCACCCGTCTGTCAGTCTGTTACCTGTCTGCTCGTCGGTCTCGCGCTCTGTGTCTCTCTGCGATGACGGCGGACGCGTTAGCCTCGTGCTAATGTTTTTAGCTGTTAGCTGTTAGCTGTTAGCTGTTAGCTTGTGGTCCGTTAGAAGTCAAAACTCACTCAGATTGACAAACATTACCTGTTAACGCACCGGTGCCGTCTCATCCGGGTACTACAATAGGGGTGGACAAAATATTAGAAACACCGGGACTGTAACACAGTCCGGTAACGGTTAAGGTCACACGTGAGCAAACCGGACAGGAAACCGGGATTTAACGGTGATGGTGATGGTTCAGATTATCAGAGTTAACGCACACAAATATATACACACACATGCATATATATATATATATTTATACTATGATATTAATCAATGAATGCAGGAAAGGATCTGCATTATATTATTATGAAAACAATAATTAGTCTTCTAGTAGCTCCCGTTTATTTATTATCAATAACATGAATGAACTAATGAAACTGTTCTATTAAAAACAGAACTTTAATATAATATAAGTAACATGAATATAAGTACAGCCATGACAGAAGCTCTGTGAGGCTGTAGTTAAGACACCGGACAATAGGTCTCTGAGGAGTCTATAAACAGATCTTAGAATGATTGTTAAATTCTAACCAATCACAGAGAAGATTTTTTTGTCGTGTTTGTTGTACAGCAGGTGTAACAGGTGTGTTGTATTGCAGGTACTTCCTCCACGGTGTGTGCAGGGAGGGAAGCCGCTGTCTGTTCTCTCACGACCCAACCAACAGTAAACCCTCCACCATCTGCAAGTTCTACCAGAGAGGAGTGTGTGCCTACGGAGAGCGCTGCAGGTAACACTCACCTGACGGACGGGTAACACTCACCTGACGGACGCGTAACACTTCACCTGACGGACGGGGTACACTTCACCTGACGGACGGGTAACACTCACCTGACGGACGGGTAACACTTCACCTGACGGACGGGTAACACTCACCTGACGGACGGGTAACACTCACCTGACGGACGGGTAACACTCACCTGACGGACGGGTAACACTCACCTGACGGACGGGTAACACTCACCTGACGGACGGGTAACACTTCACCTGACGGACGGGTAACACTTCACCTGACGGACGAGTAACACTTCACCTGACGGACGAGTAACACTCACCTGACGGACGGGTAACACTTCACCTGACGGACGGGTAACACTTCACCTGACGGACGAGTAACACTTCACCTGACGGACGAGTAACACTCACCTGACGGACGGGTAACACTCACCTGACGGACGGGTAACACTTCACCTGACGGACGAGTAACACTCACCTGACGGACGGGGTAACACTTCACCTGAGGGACGGGTAACTCGTCACCTGACGGACGAGTAACACTTCACCTGACGGACGAGTAACACTCACCTGACGGACGGGGTAACACTTCACCTGAGGGACGGGTAACTCGTCACCTGACGGACGGGTAACACTTCAGGTGAAGTAACTCTTCACCTGACGGACGGGTAACACTTCACCTGACGGACGGGTAACACTTCAGGTGAAGTAACTCTTCACCTGACGGACGGGTAACACTTCACCTGACGGACGGGTAACACTTCACCTGACGGACGGGTAACACTTCACCTGACGGACGGGTAACACTTCACCTGACGGACGGGTAACACTTCACCTGACGGACGGGTAACACTTCACCTGACGGACGGGTAACACTTCACCTGACGGACGGGTAACACTTCACCTGACGGACGGGTAACACTTCACCTGACGGACGGGTAACACTTCACCTGACGGACGGGTAACACTTCACCTGACGGACGGGTAACACTTCAGGTGAAGTAACTCTTCACCTGACGGACGGGTAACTCGTCACCTGACGGACGGGTAACTCGTCACCTGACGGACGGGTAACACTTCACCTGACGGACGGGTAACACTTCACCTGACGGACGGGTAACACTTCACCTGACGGACGGGTAACACTTCACCTGACGGACGGGTAACACTTCACCTGACGGACGGGTAACTCTTCACCTGACGGACGGGTAACACTTCACCTGACGGACGGGTAACACTTCACCTGACGGACGGGTAACACTTCACCTGACGGACGGGTAACACTTCACCTGACGGACGGGTAACACTTCACCTGACGGACGGGTAACACTTCAGGTGAAGTAACTCTTCACCTGACGGACGGGTAACTCGTCACCTGACGGACGGGTAACTCGTCACCTGACGGACGGGTAACTCGTCACCTGACGGACGGGTAACACTTCAGGTGAAGTAACTCTTCACCTGACGGACGGGTAACACTTCAGGTGAAGTAACTCTTCACCTGACGGACGGGTAACTCGTCACCTGACGGACGGGTAACTCGTCACCTGACGGACGGGTAACTCGTCACCTGACGGACGGGTAACACGTCACCTGACGGACGGGTAACACTTCACCTGACGGACGGGTAACACTTCACCTGACGGACGGGTAACACTTCACCTGACGGACGGGTAACACTTCATCTGACGGACGGGTAACACTTCATCTGACGGACGGGTAACACTTCACCTGACGGACGGGTAACACTTCAGGTGAAGTAACTCTTCACCTGACGGACGGGTAACTCGTCACCTGACGGACGGGTAACTCGTCACCTGACGGACGGGTAACACGTCACCTGACGGACGGGTAACACTTCACCTGACGGACGGGTAACACTTCACCTGACGGACGGGTAACACTTCATCTGACGGACGGGTAACACTTCATCTGACGGACGGGTAACACTTCACCTGACGGACGGGTAACACTTCAGGTGAAGTAACACTTCATCTGACGGACGGGTAACACTTCACCTGACGGACGGGTAACACTTCACCTGACAGGTAACATCTAATCCTTTGTTTACCGTCACCAGACTGAGGTAAAATGGTCGTGGTAGTGTGACTTCCTGTGTGTATTAAGGTTTTGTGTGACTTGTGTGCAGGTATGACCACATCAAATCTTCATCCAGAGGAGGTCCAGAGGATCATGCCGGTTTAGGAGGAGCTGGTGCTGTCTTCACTCCACCTTCAGTCAGAGGTGGAGTGAAGAAGACGATGGTCCTCAGAGAACGAGGTGACTGACACACTGCAGTGCTTTCAAATGATGCAATACTCTACAATACTCTACTATTTATCTAAGTATTTGTTTCATCTGGATGAGACTTTTTGTCCTTTTTAGTTGATATATTAAGGTAACTCTGTTATCGTGATCCCAGCAGCCAGATCGCAGTCGGGTGCACTTAGTATTACTATTAGTCCAGGACAGGGATCGTGAGTCTGGGATGGGGCCTTTGAGTCTAAGACGGGGTCTGGGAGGTTGGGTAATTAAAAACAAAGCATTTAGAGTACTGATAAACACAACCGAATGATCTAATTCCTAACAATATCTGCCTGTCTCTCTCTCCTACTGTCTGTCTCTCCTGTCTGCCTGTCTCTCCTGTCTGTCTGTCTCTCAGTCCTGGGTGTAGACGGTATGTTTGGGGGTCCACCAGACACTTTGGGGCCTGAGGTCACGGCGGCGGCAGCAGCTCCTCCTTCGTATGTTCAAGCCATCAGGACGGGTCTGGACGCTTCAGCACAGGAACAAGGTGGGATGAAACTCTGGCTTCTGATTGGCTGGTAGTCGTCTGCGATGTAGATGAAGTGTTTTTACATGTCAACCTGTGCTCTCTTTAGCCCCTCCCCCAGTAGGCGGGGCTTACCAGGACCTCCCCCAGCTGTGTCCCTACGCCGCCGCCGGACACTGCTTCTATGAGGACAGCTGTACGTACCTCCATGGAGACCTGTGCGAGGTGTGCGGGCTGCACGTGCTCCACCCCCACGACCCAGAGCAGAGGAGAGCGCACGAGAAGGTGTGCACGTTAATTTGACCTAATCTGATGGATTAGCTGTTGGCTCCTCATGTTTCCGTTGAATTATTATTAGGACTTGTGTAAACCATCATGTAAAGCTGCTGTGACATTTAACAGTTTTAATTGAATAGTGCAAGCAATAATGTTCATAAACATGATTTCTAATTAATGTGCCACCCTGCGAAATCCTTCAGGCTGAGTTTAGTGTTCGTTGTGTATTAGTAAAGAACTTCGATAAGCAACGTTGTCTTTGTGTCTTTATTCTTGCAAGAAGGTTTTTCAGTTCAACACACAGAGCAGAAGAACAACGGGGAACCAGGGAAGAGCTTATTTATACGGTCCAGACAGTGTAGGAACCAGTCCGAACTGGTTGGCCTGTCAGGGTCTGTTGGGTCGGGAGCTGTGAGTTAGGGACAAGGTCTGTTAAGATTGGGACAGGGTCTTTGAGGACCTGTCAGAGTTTGTGAGTGCAGTACAGGGTCTGTTTGGTCGGGACAGGGTCTTTGAGGACCTGACACTGTCTGTAAGGTTGGGACAGGGTCTTTGAGGACCTGACACTGTCTGTAAGGTTGGGACAGGGTCCTTGAGGACCTGACACTGTCTGTTAGGTCGGGACAGGGTCTTTGAGGATCTGACAGGGTCCTTGAGGACCTGACACCGTCTGTTAGGTCGGGACAGGGTCTTTGAGGATCTGACAGGGTCTTTGAGGACCTGACACCGTCTGTTAGGTCGGGACAGGGTCCTCGAGGATCTGACAGGGTCTTTGAGGACCTGACACCGTCTGTTAGGTCGGGACAGGGTCCTCGAGGATCTGACAGGGTCCTTGAGGACCTGACACCGTCTGTTAGGTCGGGACAGGGTCTTTGAGGATCTGACGGGGTCCTTGAGGACCTGACACCGTCTGTTAGGTCGGGACAGGGTCCTCGAGGACCTGACGGTCCCTGAGGATCTGACAGGGTCTTTGAGGACCTGACACCGTCTGTTAGGTCGGGACAGGGTCCTTGAGGATCTGACACCGTTTGTTAGGTCGGGACAACTATCCACCATATTGGACCGAATATAAACTAATCCAGGTTGTAGGTGGAAGTAAACAAGCTGTTATCAGTGTGAACATCACTGTGAACATCACAGATGTTCACAGATGTTCACAGTTTTATCACTCGATAAAAAAAACAGTGTAAACCGACACCAAAAGTAATATTGACATTTAAAATAGCTTTGGCCCCCAAAAAAGAAGAATCAAAGTCCGTCTCCATTCAAAAACGTCTCCAGTGCGGATTCGCGGCCTGCGTTCGGTACGTAAACAAACTACGACTCACGACCAGTGACGCCGAGCTTTTTATAAATAATTATTTAACTCACAATGAAGTTTATTGTTATTGTTAAACTCTTGACTGTAATACCCGTCTGTCTGCAGATGTGTATGCTGGCCTTCGAGGCCGACATGGAGAAGGCTTTCGCAGCGCAGCTGAGCCAGGACAAGGTGGGTTCAGTCGGTCGCTCACGTTGGCGACGTATGGCGACAGTCACTGTTGTTGTAACTGTTGTTGTTTCTTGTTTTCAGGTGTGTTCCATCTGCATGGAGCTGGTGGTGCAGAAGCTGAATCCGTCAGACCGCAGGTTCGGCATCCTGTCCTCTTGCTGTCACACCTTCTGTCTGGCCTGCATCAGACAGTGGCGCTGCACCAGGAACTTCAGCAACAAGATCATCAAGTAAGAGTCCAGTTCAGACGGAACCAGTAGTCCGGGACGGGGGATAGGGTCTGTGAGGTCTGGATAGGGTCTGTGAGGTCTGGATAGGGTCTGTGAGGTCTGGATAGGGTCTGTGAGGTCTGGATAGGGTCTGTGAGGTCTAGACAGGGTCTGTGAGGTCTAGACAGGGTCTTTACAGGGTCTGTGAGGTCTGGACAGGAACTGTGAGTTGGGGACATGGTCTTTAAGGATCTGTCATGGTCTGTGAGGTCTAGACAGGGTCTTTACAGGGTCTGTGAGGTCTGGACAGGAACTGTGAGTTGGGGACATGGTCTTTAAGGATCTGTCATGGTCTGTGAAGTCGGGACAGGGGCTGTGGGGTTGGGACAGGTTCATTGAGGACGGGACATGATATGTGGGGTCTGGACAGGGTCTGTGAGGTCGGGACAGGGTCTGCGAGGATGGGACAGGGTCTGCGAGGTCGGGACAGGGTCTGCGAGGTCGGGACAGGGTCTGCGAGGTCGGGACAGGGTCTGCGAGGTCGGGACAGGGTCTGCGAGTTCGGGACAGGTTCATTGAGGATGGGACATGGTAGTGCTGAGTTTTAATTTCCCGTATGATATTAATTTTTCTCACACCGTCATACCGGTGCGTAGCCGAAACAACTGCTGTCGCTCTTCAACAGGCAGCTGAATATATTGTTCGCCGCTGGGATCGCAACGGTCGGAGCTAGTTGTCTTAAGTGTATTGAGAGGTACTCCTAGTCATGGTTATAACTTTATAACAACAATTAATAACCCACAACTAACGCTCTTTAACAGGGCAAAACACCACGACACAACAGTTTGTGACACTAATAATTGTACATTTATAAAATTACACCGCCGAACTGCATGCTGGGTACAGCTCGCTAGACCGCTAGCACAAAAGAAAATACCGTGAAACCGCCAGAATCTTAAAAAATACCGTGATACACATTTTTGGTCATACCGCCCAGCACTAGGACATGGTATGTTGGGTCAAGACAGGGTCTGTGAGGACAGGACAGGGTCTGGGAGGTCAGGACAGGAACTGCAAGTTGGGGACATGGTCCTCAAGGACCTGTCATGGTCTGGATCTGACAGCATCTGTTAGGTGGGTTCTCTGAGTCTAGTACAGGGTCTGTGAGGTCTCTCTCTCTCTCTCTCTCAGGTCGTGTCCAGAATGTCGAGTCGTATCAGAGTTCGTCATCCCTTCGGCCTACTGGGTGGAGGACCAGGACGAGAAGGACCACCTCATAGAGCTCTTCAAGTCTGGAGTCAGGTGAGCCAACCTGCGTGTCACTGAGCGGCCGTGCGTTAAGCTATGCTTGGTTTAGAATCTTAAAAATCATGTCTTTGTTGTGTCTCCGCAGTAAGAAGTCCTGTAAGTACTTCGATCAGGGTCGAGGTTCGTGTCCGTTCGGAGGGAAGTGTTTGTATCTTCACGCCTTCCCAGACGGAACCCGAGCAGAACCCGATCGGCCGCGCAAACAACTGAGCTCCGAGGGGAACGTCCGGGTCAGCAAACCTTCAGCCTCCGCCATTGTGATTTGTAGTTCAGTGCTCCTTTTAGTTTTGTAGTTTTTATAAACTGCATCTTTTGTTTTTTGTAGTTCATGAACAACGTCCGTCTGTGGGATTTCATCGAGGAGCGCGAGCAGCGGCCGGCCCCGCCCTCCCTGGATGATGACATCACAGAGATGAGGGAGCTCTTCATGCAGATGTCGGGGCCGAGCCACGACGGGCCGGAGACCCCGCCCACCGAAGACCAGTAGAGACCGGAACCGAGTCCTCCGTTGAGGGCCGACCGACGGCGGCGGCCTCCTTTGTGGGATCGTTTGAAATATTAAATCATGTGATCACTCTGCGGCTCTCTGGTGTGTTTCAATCTGGAAAACTAAATCCCTCGTGTGCACAAGTTTGGTAATTGGTTAATGATATATTGTTACCATTTTATTTATTGTGTAAATAAGTAAATACTGAGTCGGTGTGAAGTCATTCTGTGTTGTTTTAAATTGATCTTCCTCCTTCATTTAGCCAGTAAGGTTACAATTCAGATATCCAATCAAGAACAATGGATTATCTTTATTATACGATGCTCCAAAAAGGAGCATTTAGGTAAACTAGACTTCTCTTTCCCACGTTTGTCTTCAGACATCTGTGTTGGATATGTGTGTCCTGCCTCAGATGGACAGGATTCGGATTAAATAGGGTTCTTGTGATTTTTAAATTCTGATAAATACATAATGAATTTCCTCAAGACTAAGATTTTCAAACAGAACTTCAGGTGATTTCAGATTGTAATCGGTTCAGACGTCTTTTAAAAACGAGACATAAACACGAGAGGTAATTATGAAAAATACATAAAAATAAAATGTAAATGAATAAAATCATTTCTTTTATCAAAGTCATTTGAATCTTTTTTTATGAGTACAGAACCTGTTTGGCTGTTAGATGATTGTTTGTGTGTAAAGTGGTTGAAAACAACAGATTTGTGTGTTTTTATGCTAAACCTACAGAAACACTCATACATCTCTATCTGTCTCCTTATCTTCTCCTTCCTTCTCTAATATCAGCTCAGATTTTCTGTTTCTGGACAAAAATGTGTTTATAAAAAACTAAAAACAATCTTACTGAACATCTTGTATATCTAATATGGATCTGAAGGTAATCAGATGTTTGGGTTGATTGCTTGATGGTTAAATTTTTGTGGTTTTAGTAACCTAGCGGGACTAAAATGCTAAACTTCTACATATTTATTTAACTGATTCACGAACTTTTAGACAAAATATGTTTGAATACTTTTAGTACTTTAAAGGACTTCTACATCCTCGTCTGCTGCCCTGATGACTCCTTTGTGCCAGGAGTTCTTAAATGAGTCTTCTGACTGGTCCCACTCACACAAAAGTTCACACTTTTGTTTTGTCTCATGGCATTAATGTAGACGCCTGTATCTCTGACCACTAATGCTAAATGTTTAAATATGGAGTTGACTTGTGTTTCCTGTTACACAGTCCCTCAAAAACATGATCTAAAACCTTTAACTCACCCTCTGCCGCTAAATACCAAACTGCCTTTAACATGTTGGTCGGCTGTGGTAGCCTTTCATTGTCACACATGTACACAGCACACACGGGGAATTTTGCATTTAACCATTGTGCAAAACACAGGGGTGTCTCGGGTGGATTGACACCTAAGACCTAATCAAACGAGTTAATGCGAGGCAAAGTAGAATTACGGATGTAAAAGACACAAAATGAACACTGTAAGCGAACTACTTCATTACTAAAGAGAATTATTCAAACAGTTTTTGGGTCAATGCACTCAGGGACAGTTGCCCTCAGGCTCCAACAGGAAGAAGCTTCAGTCCTGATGTCCATCACACGGCTGCTTGGTGAAGCAACAGCACACTCTAACGGCCGATAACACATCAGAATCAATTCGTCCTTAAATACAACCAAAGCATGAAAATATAACATATCTATATTTATATTAATATAACACATATTCTTAATGAAGTACAATAAGAAAGAAAACGAATACTTAATATATAAAGAAGTACATCAAATGTTCAAAGTGTAAGATATGGCCAGAATGTTAAGTTAAGTTAAAGTTAAAGTGAAGCCGATGCTTCATGTCTTCAAGCTGCATTCTCTCTAGTGACCACCAGGGGGCGACTTCTCTGATTGTATAGAAGTCTATGAGAAAATGACTCTACTTCTCTCTTGATTTATTACCTCAGTAAACATTGTAAACATGAGTTTATGGTCTCAATCTCTAGTTTCAAGTCTTCTTCAATACAGCATGATGTTAGAGTCAAACAGACCATAAAGCAGGGTATGCTTTAGGCCGGGGCTACACGGTGATTGACAGGTCTTGGAGTCGTCCCTGTTTTTGTCTTGAACTCTTTCAGTGTGTTGTTCAGTCCATAAAAAGATATTTGTAATGTTAGGGTTGCCAATAAAATGTCTTGTCCAACATTCGGTTGTACTTTAGCTCCTCCCTCTGGTGTCACTTCTGGTTGCAAAAAAACAAGATGGCGACGGCCAAAATGCTGAACGAGGCTTCAGAACGACAAACCAATGGGTGACGTTTCTGTGACTACGTCCACTTCTTATATACAATCATCTAATACACACCATCCCATGTGGCCAGTCATTATACATTGCACCTTTTAATAAAAAATACAATTCTTTGAGACGTCATGTGATGTTTGGCAGCATCAGTAAACAGAGCATGACGCAAACGTTAGCAAGGCTAAGCTGCTAACACTAGCTAAGCTAACAGGACAATATTCAAATGTGACTTTTAGAGCTAAAATACTCTCATGGGTTGATTCACAAAGAATGGATTCCACATGGCTATTAAGCACTGATCTTGGTGAATTGGACTGTTTTTCCAGTGAGATACATTTACATAGAAAAGGGACAATTTGACACACAATATCTTCATATTACCTCATTTGAATACGTGCAAATAGCACAAGAGCACCAAGACGCTATTTCAATCAGGAGAGACAAGTCAGATAAAGAAAAGATAATTGTTTATTGTGAACAAATGATATGTGATGATAAAGTGGGGCGACCGTGGCTAAGTGGAGAGCAGGGCCGTCCTTCAATCAGAGGGTCGGCAGTTCGATCCCCGCCTCCACTAGTCGCATGCTGATGTGTCCTTGAGCAAGACTCTTAACCCCAAAATTTCTCCCGTAGCTGTGCCTACGGTATGAATGTGATAGAATCTGAATTGTAAGTCGCTTTGGATAAAAGCTTCTGCTAAATGACTGTAATGTAAAGTCTGTGGAGCCCAGACACAAGTCCTGTTGATGAATCTGTGAAGATTGGGCGGTGATGGTGATGGGGAGGTTGAAGGTTGCGTAACAGCATCATGAACATACTGAAGGTAGAGAGGCGATCATATTTAAGAGAGACAGCAGCAAGATGATAGGCCAACCATGTCATTGTGTCGTTGTGCTATTGGATAGAAGAGACCAGCTGATCTAGACAGCTGATATCATGATCAACAGCCCCGAACAATGAGAGCAATGAAATAATGAGTGTGCATGCGTGAGGAGTGATTGGCAGATGTATGGGAAATAAACTACGGGTTTAGGGATGCGAGAGTATAGATTGATTGAACTGATTGAACTGATTGAACTTACGCTAGGGCTGGTGGTAGTGCAGTTAATGGTGTGTTTTGACCTTTTGTGACTACTTTGAGAGTTTAAAGGCCTAAAGGCCGCGTTAATCCTTTTGTGAATTCTCCCCTCAGAGTGTTAAAAGTGCGACACAAACATTATTTCAGGAGTATCTTTTGTCCTGAAGATGAGAGAACTTTACTGCTCTGCTGTCCCTCTCTCTCTGTCACCTTTCATTACATTAATCCAATCAGAGCATCTTAACTCCTCACAGCTGAGAGCAGAGAGTCAAGCAGTAACAGGTGGCTGGGACACTGGGACACCTCCTCCTCCTCCACCTCCTCCTCTTTCTTACAGTCAAACACTTGTTTCAGCTTCTCTCTTTCCTCAGCGACTCAGTTCTGGTTTGCTGTTATGAAGCTGCCTCACGGTTCGGTGGGCTAAAAGACCCCAGCGACCGGGCTGTTAGGCTGCCAGGTGGCGGGAGGAGGAGGAAGAGGAGGAGGAAGAGGCGGCCGGGGCTGCTGGGAAAAATAAGTAGTGCAGGAGAGGACAGAGGGCAGAAAGAAGGCTGTGTGGACTGTGAACCTGCTGCAGAGGACTGGGTAGAATGGGAGCTGCGTATGGAAAGAAGGTCAGTCACTGGTCTAATTATAGTTTGACAGTGTTACAGTCGATTGTTTACTTTATCTACAGCCTGGTTATCAGTGGTGGAATGTAACCAAGTACATCTACTCAAGTACTGTACTTCAGTACAAGTTTGCTTTACTTCAATATTTCCATGTTATGCTACTTTATACTTATACTCCACTACATCTCTGAGGGAAATATTGTCCTTAATTTATCTGACAGCTTTTGTTACTTTGCAGATTATTAATGCAAAATATAACAACCTAGTGTTAATTATTTTAGATGAAACTGTCCAGCAGTATATGAAGTAATTAAAATGAGCTCCACTTTTAGCTGCAACGTTAAAGTGATGAACACATTAATGCATCAATAATTATCATACAATTATGTAATATATATTATTCTGCATAATGAGTATATTTTGGTGCTGATATTTGTGTTTTTACTTAAGGGAGATTAAGGGAGACACTATGGTATAAGTACTTTTACTAAAGTAAAAGGTCTGAGTACTTCTTCCACCTTTGGTTTCTAGTTTGTTCAGAAACGGAAACACAAGCTGAGCCGATGAATCTGGACTTTAGGTTTAATTAGAGCTGAAAACGACCAGCTGATTAATTTATTGTGCTGATGATCGATTAATCATTGAAGTCAAAGTGACAAAGATTCACTGGTTCCAGTAAACTGAGGCTAAAACAGAAGTGATGGACATTCTTCACTTTTTAGTGGCGTTTTAAATAATCACCAGATTAATAATGAAAGTAAAATATTTTCTTTTTGATGATCAGAATAAACATAAACCAGTTAAATGTATTCATTCTTTATTTATTCAAGCTTGATAGTTCATTGAGAGCAGTCTAGAATAAACAGCACATAGAAGATACAAAACATACAGGAAAAGTCAGTCAATCAAACAATTTGAAAGCAACTGCAGACTGAGGGGAAACGCTAACACCAGCGTGCTAACACCAGCGTGCTAACACCAGCGTGCTAACACCAGCGTGCTAACACCAGCGTGCTAACACCAGCGTGCTAACACCAGCGTGCTAACACCAGCGTGCTAACACCAGCGTGCTAACACCAGCGTGCTAACACCAGCATGCTAACACCAGCATGCTAACAGATGTTCAGCAGGTATAATGTTTACGGTGTTCATCGTCTCGGTTTAACATGTTAGCATATTAGCATTGGCTAATTATCGGTAAACACAAAGCTGAGGCTGATGTGAATGTCATTAGTTCTGCAGGTATTTGGTCAGAAATCAAAGACAACACAATGAAATGTTGACCTGATGAAAAGGATCATAAAGATTATTACAGGTCATCCTCAGGGGACCATGAATGATGAACCGCATTAATCACAATCCATCCGATAGTTGATGAGATGTTGAAGATGCTCAAAGAAAATGTGAATCTTGTTGTTATTATTTGATAAATGATTTAACTGTTCAGTTATGTTCTCTCCAGACTGCTGGAGGATAAAAAGGATAAAATGTTAGGAACGATAAAAATGAATGAATTATGATTTTAAGTCAAGATACAGAAAGTTCATGACTCTCTAAGTCAAAATAGTGAGATACTAGAATTTCAGTCAGTATTATGACTTTTTAAAGTCATAATACTTTTTACAGCAGATAGACAAGCCTTTAAATTACAGCTATGCCTTATGATAGAGTTTCTCAAGCTATGAGTCTGGACCCAGTGTGTTATCATTTGATGTGCAGACGAGGTCAGAGAAGATTTCTTACAAACTCATAAAGTTTGATCCCACATAAAATCTCTCCATGAGCCACTTGCATGCTGCAGAGCTATATTTAAATCCACATTGAGAACATGACACCGTGACCATCTGATTAAAGATATTCTGGGATGTAACCACAGACTGTTTATGAGAAGTGGACGTAGTCATTGTCTCGATGCCACGAGTTTGGTGATTTTGCTTTCGCCATCTTGGATTACGACCGTCGCCATGTTGTTTTTTTCGCTACGAATGAACGGAAGTTGCTATATTTGAAATGAGGAGGAGTGACGTAGAGACGCCGTGTATGTCTCTGGTAGAGACCTGTCAATCACAGCAAGCCCCGCCCTAAAGCATCCCCTGCTTTACGGTCTGTTTGACTCTAAATGGACCATAATGTACTAAATGAACATCATGCTGTATTGAAGAAGACTTGAAACTAGAGATTGAGACCATAAACTCATGTTTACAATGTTTACTGAGGTAATAAATCAAGAGAGAAGTAGAGTCATTTTCTCATAGACTTCTATAGAACCAGAGGAGTCGCCCCCTGGTGGACACTAGAGAGAATGCAGGTTTTAAGACAAGATTGGCTTCACTCGGCAGAACCGGAGGTTGCCGCCTGCTTCCGTAGTTATTTTAACCCAAACGACGACTTTTTCCTAAACTCAATCAAAGTATTTCATGATCTTTTCTTAAACGTAACTAAATAAGTTTGCTGTCTAAACCTAACTGAGGTGTTTCCCTTTGAAGACAGAACTTATTTTCACTGTCTGCATGTAACGAGCGGAAACGGACGCGTGTTGCTGGAGTTTTGTAGGAAAATGCACGAAAAATGAGGAGTAACTTTTTTGCAGGATATCATGCGGACTGTTGTATGAAGATACTACAGTGATCTGTGATCTGATGGATGTACAGTTGTCTGTACATCCATTGGATTATTCTGCAAACTTTTAAAGGAGACAGTTTGACGACAGACACAAACACATGCAGCTTTATTTATTTATTTGTATTCATATTTATATGTTACTTTCAACCTTCAAAGTTGTTTCCGGCAGCATCACTGATGTTTGTGGTCAGACACTTGTAACCACACCCATCAGTGATGACGCCAAGTCCTGGAGTACACCGTGACATCACGGTGAGAAGTGAAACCACTGCAGGTCAGTGAAGACCAGGCACTGAGTTGGTATTATGGGATGGTATTACAGGTATTATGAGCTGCTGACTGACTGAAACGTATCCTGAATAACTGTGTTCAGTGTTTTCATACCAATGAAACCAGGAAGTATGCAGATTCTTTACTGCTATAAAAGTACCATATTAGAAAGAAAGAAATTATCTTACAAGTAAAACTCCTGCTTTGAAAATGTGACTTTAAAAATTCAAGTGTAATCAGGAAAATATAGTAAAAGTATTTTAAGTATGAAAGTGTCCCCTGGAACGGTTATACTACTGTATGTTCTCTTTAGATTAATCAACATGATTAACATTATTACTAATAAATCAACATGATTAACATTATTACTAATACATTAACATTATTAACATTATTACTAATAAATCAACATTATTAACATTATTACTAATAAATCAACATTATTAACATTATTACTAATAAATCAACATTATTGCTAATTAACATTCTTAACAATATTACCAATTAATTAACATTATCAATATTATTACTAATACATTAACAGCATTAACATTATAATAAATACATTAACACAATTGACATCATTACTAATACATTAACATTATTAACAGTATCCCCAATTAATTTAGATTATCACTAATACATTTACAGTATTTAAAATACATGTACATTATTAACATTATTACCAATACAGTTACATAATTAACATTATTATTAATACATTAACATTATTCGAAGGGAAAGCAGCAAATCTGAACCATGAAACCTTTTTACAGGAAAAAATACTTCAACAATCAAAAATAGTTTCCCATTAACTTTCTGTCTATTGACTAATTGATTAATCAACTAATCGTTTCAGTTATACTTAATCCCACTTAATTATACGTTAAATACATACACATTGTTTGGGAGTTTAATTTATAACAAAACATCAGATTTTATAACCTCTTAAACATTTAAGTTTTTCTAAATGTTTTGGTTTGTAAAGTAACTGAAGCTGTAGTGAAGTAGAGGTAAACAGCATACAAGTACCTTGAACTGAAGTACTTGAACTTGACCTCGCTCCTCTTTGTGGATTCCTCGAACTATTTGAGCTATGGGGGGGGGCAACACACCTGTTGACGTGAGCGTGTTTGGGTGTGTTTGTTGCCACAGTGACCAGACAGCTGACAGCAGGGTGCCGGGTATGGGGGGGGGGGGGGCCGTGACGTCCCACTCAGATCGACTCACGGGTCTATTTTTAGTGGAGTTTCCCGTCAGCAGCAGCAGGTGGAGAGACGAGAAGCTGCAGACTCACATCCAGACTCATCATGCAGCCGTTTCATACCAGAGAAACTGACTTCATTAATGACGTAAAGTACTAATGAAAAAATAATGTTAATGTCAAAATGTTAAATCTGAAATATTTACAAAACAAATTGGTGAAAAAACAATATAAAAAAAAATACAAGGGGAGAATAAATTGATTTCATATCTCTAATTAACTGGTTCTCATGTCTTATAGCAATATTTTCCAACATGTGACATGGAAGGAAGGTTTAAACTGTCACATTCTTTATTCCAAAGCGTTATAATTAATTAATATTGAACTAAACTGAAAACTGCAGTATGTGTGTGTGTGTGTGTGGATCTGCAATCTGGATCTGTGGATCACCTCAAACTAAATTAAAACCAAACATGTGTTACGTTGTTTACGTTCATTGTGGTAATTTTGGGGGCGTGGCTTCGGAGGGAGGCCTGGATGACGTCAGTGATGACGACTTGAGTTAGAAACTTCTCGTAGCTGCTGCTAGCTTCTTTCACTGGGAAAGAGTTGGAAACACTGGGCTGAGTTTTCAGTTGGATAATTAATAAAGATATAGTGTAGTCTTGTTTCATAAGATTACCTTTAAACGGTCTGTTGTTCATTCTTTCTCTGCATTCGTTTGTGTTCGTGTTGAGCAGATTTTAAACGCCCTCATAGATTCATGGAGTCTTTTTATTCAGCTATAAGTCTGACTTCTCATTTTGTCAACATATAATCAAACAATGCTATTGTCTCACTGTGCATACGAACAAATACAGCGAACACATTCAAGAAGTAAAACTAAAATACAGTTTGTTTACATGTAGAGTGATGCATATATTGCTGTTTATTAAAGGGGAAAATCAAATAATCTGATTGGTTCATAGCAGTGATATAAACTCCACATACCGCTGCTATAATGTTTAATTCCTTGGCACTTTCAGTATCACCAAAGTGTGACTGAGAAAAACTTATAAATAATGTAAATTAAGCAAATTAATCTATATATATATATATATATATATATATATATATATATATATATATATAAACTATATATACACAGTATATATATATATATAGTTGTTGTTTTTATTCCTGAAAGTTTGTTTATGAAAATATTAGCTGAAAATATAAATAATTTACAGTTAAAAAACAAGTTCAGACATAAATGAGAGTTTATTATTTATCTAGATTAGATAAAGAGTCATGGTGAGATCGATAGTGATGAAGTTTGGATATTATATTATTTAATAACTATTTTATTGCAGTTTTTTTACAGAACTAAAGAGACAGCAGGAGGTGATTCAACACACAGCAAATTATAACATTGGAGTAGATCTATGTCATGATTATAATATTAACACAATAACATCAGCCTTGTTGACCTCGGCCTCGACCGATCACAGCTCAGATCCCGTCAGCAGGTTCTCGGTCAGTTTGTGAACTCGTGTGTGAGTGAATGAGCTCTGACAGAGTAAACAACAACGGGACTATTTTCAGCTGCCGTTACGTAACACTGCTCATTAACAAGAGGAAGAAGAAGAAGAGGCGACAGATCCAGGATCAGCCTGATGACCTATATACACAGCTTCCTGTCCAGAAACACAGAAAAAACATGTTTAAATAAATACAGTTGTATTTGTAGTGTTGATGTCTTCAGTGGGTTAAATCCGGATTGGACCAGATTAGGATCACAGAAAATCCCTGCAGCTAAAAATACTGAAAGAAGAAGAAGAAGAAGAAGAAGTAGAAGCTTCTATAAGAGTCAGTTAAAGCTGACTTTTTAACAGAAGAAGAAGAAGAAGTACTCAGAAGTAAACTGCACTAAATGTGTAGAAATAGTCTTTTTTTAAAGTAAAAGTCCTGCATTCAAAAATGTTGCCGCAGTAAGAGTACAAAAATGGTCAGATATACTCAAAGTACTAAAAGTAATCATTATGCAGATTCATATATTATAATATTTAATTTTGATTATTGATGCATTAATGTATTCATCTCTTTCATGCTGCAGCTGATTAAAATGTGCTCATTTTAATTTTAACTTCATCTTCACCTTTAAAAAATGCTTCTTTAGCAGTTGATTACTTTTTAAACACTAATATGAATTTGAAAAAGAAACCACAGAAGAAGAAACGCTGACTCGTCGGCTGAGATTAGCTCTGTTTGCTGAGCTGTGATTGGACGGTCATACGTGTGACCTCTGACCTTCAGGATAAAATCCTCTGTGATGCGTCATTATTTAAAGTATCTTCAGATTTAACTTCAGCTTTAAGAAGAAGTGTTGTGCCTCGATTTTTCTATCCAGGTTAAATTTAAATTAGACTTTAGAGCCATTTCTTTTTCAAACTGAGACTAAAGATAATCTTGTTTTTTATTTTTATCTTAATCTGTTTAAGATTAAACTACACACAGAAAAACAATGGTTCTTAAATGGTTCTTTAAAAGACAGTGTGGTTCCACGAAGAACCATCACCTACTAAAATAACCATTTAATCTATTGGATGGTTCTACGTGTTTGTCACATGGTTCTTTGGGATATTAAAGGGTTCTTAATTCATGTTTGAGTTATTGGATGGTATAAATTAGAAAAAAAACTACCTTGCCATGATCTGGGTGTGGGGTAGTTAGCTACCAGCTGATTTATAGACATGTATACATAAAAAGATGATTTTATGAATCATCACGGAAAAGATCCTGGAATAAGATCTCAAAAACAGAGTGGGAACCCTGAGTCCATTGTTATGCTGCTTAAATGAACAATTTGTTCACGTTTTCCAAAAATCGGTTCCTCAAAGAACCATTTTTAGCTAAAGAACCATTTTTAGCTAAAGAACCATTTTAAAAGGGTTCTTTATGGAACCATTTGGGTCCATAAAGAACTTTTTTGAAAACTGTTCTTTAGAGAACCTTTTCTTCTTTAGGTTCTTCAAAGAACCAGAAAAGGTGCCTCAAAGAACCTTTTTTTGAAGGTTCTTTGAGCCACCATTTAAGGAAATGGTTCTTTAAAGAACCCTGGTCTGAAAGGGTCTTTGTGGAACCAGAAATGGTTCTTCTATGCCATAGAAGAACCATTTTCGGTTCCAGATGGCACCTTTATTTTTCTGTGTGTAATATCTTTGCTCGAGGGCCAGATTTGGCCCTCAGACCACTGATTTCCCTTCCCAGTCAGAGTTGTAATGTTTCTGTACATCCAGCAGGGGTCAGACTGTCCTCAGGTCAGTTCTGCTCCTGATTCAACCTGCAGAACCACAGAGGATCAGAGACCTGAGGGTCATAGGTTAAAATCCCCCGTCAGCTGATCTCACGTCAGCTGTGGAGTTTATTCTTATTTAGATCAGTGGTTTCAACCACCGTGTGGCATTTAGTCTGTTAATGCTGCACCACACGTTTATAAAACTGACCTGATGCAGGCGTCATGATGACACCTGCATCATCATCATCATCATCATCATCATCATCAACATCAGAAGAAGAAGAAGAAGAGGATGAAGAAGAAGAGGATTTCTCCACATGTTTAACTGGTTAACATCCTGGTGGACGGACTGGGACCAGATTAGGAGAAAAGGATCATTCATTAAATCTTCATCCTGCAGTAAACAACATTCATGGGACCTCCAGAGACCCCCTCCTCCTCCTTGAGGGGGTGGGTGGGGGTGAGGGGGTGAGGAGGGGTGAGACAGTGAGGGCCTTGTCACCATGTTGAAGCCTGATGAAGTCTCCTAGCAACTAACACAAAGTCCATTCAGTCAGAGAGGATGCCGTCCAACTGACCTGGAGTCTGAAAGGAGACGAGCAGCCGAGAAACACTGGGGGTGGGGGGGATGATGAGGAGAAAGAGGGAGAGGAGAGAGGAGGGGGAGAGAGAGGTGGTAAGGAAGACGAGAGAGGTGGTAAGGAAGACGAGAGAGAGGAAGGGGAGAAAGAGGGAGAAGAGAGAAGAGGGAGAAGAGAGAGGTGGGGGGAGGAGAGAGGGGGAGAGAAAAGAGACAGGAGCAGACAGGAGGGGGTGCGAGGAGGAGAGAGAGGAAGGGGGAGGAGAGAGAGAGAGGAGGTGAGAGAAGAGAGGTGGGGGTGTAGGAGAGAGGTGGAGGAGGAGGACAGAGAGGAACGAGGGATAGGAAGAGAGAAGGAGAAAGAGGAGGGTTGAGGAGGTGACAGAAGAGAGAGAAGGCACGGGGAGGGGGAGAGAGAAGGAGAAAGAGTAGAAGGTGAGAAAGAGAGAGGGGTTAGGAGAGAGGAGGTGAGAGAAGTGGGGGTGGAGGAGAGAGGGGGAGGAGAAGGAGGAAGAGAGGGGGTAAGGAGAGAGAGCTGGGGGAGGATCAGAGAGAGGGTGGAGAGAGGAGGGAAGGAGGTGAAAGAAGGAGGAGGAGGCTGAGCTTGACTCAAGAAAGATGTGCAACACCAAATACTCAAACTGTAAATACTCTGAATACTAGATGAATAGAAGTACATAATCAAGTACACTGAGAGAAAAAGATACATCACTCACACTTCCCCAACCCACTGTTGGTCCAGTTGCATTGTGGGTAATATAGTTGCCAGAAGAACAATAACTTCTGTATTATTCTCAGGTTTCTCTTCGTCCGTCTTAAACTGATGAAACCATCGTCAGAGCTTCAGCGTCATGTGTCCTCCCTCCTTATTCTCTCTTTTTTCTTCTTCTGTGGTTTTCCAGAAGACGTACAGCATCGACCACGAGCCTCCACCGAAGCAGAAGTGTGTGAAAAATGGAAAGCACCCAAACGGCCGAGGTAAGTTTGTCCCTCTCAGGTTACCGTCGGGAGAACCGACCTGTGATTGGTTGTCTTAAAACTTTGCATTCTCTCTACCGACCAGCAGGGGGCGACTCCTCCGGTTGCAAAAAGAAGTCAGATTGTATAGAAGTCCATAAGACGAAGACCATAAAGCGGAGTATGCTTTAGGGCGGGGCTACCTTTGACCAGAGCCGTATACGGTGTCACTACGTCACTCCTCCGCATTCCAAATATGGTAACTTATGTTCATTGGTTGCCAAAAAAACAACATGGTGATGACGAAATCGCCGAACTTGAGGCTTCAAGACTGCAGTCCACAAACCAATGAGTGACGTCACGATGACTACGTCCGCAACCGGTGAACAGGAAGTGACCATATTTGGACTGAGGAGAAGCGATGTAGAGACGCCATATACGTCTCTGGTAGAGACATGTCAATCACAGTAAGCCCCGCCCTAAAGCATACCCTGCTTTATGGTCTGTTTGACTCTAAATGGACCATCATTTACTAAATGAACATCATGCTGTATTGAAGAAGACTTGAAACTAGAGATTGAGACCATAAACTCATGTTTACAATGTTTACTGAGGTAATAAATCAAGAGAGAAGTAGAGTCATTTTCTCATAGACTTCTATACAATCAGAGGAGTCGCCCCCTGGTGGTCATTAGAGATAATGCTCGTTTTAAGACACTCTGAATTGAGCATTAAATGTGAACGTAGCCTTAGTTTCATCTCTGTATGTCCATACAGAGAGAGGTCCAGGATGTGTTTAGCCTAGCTTAGCACAATGGCTGGAAACAGGGGAAAACTGCTAGCCTAGCTCCATTAAACCTTAAACCTTAAACCAGTGTTTCAACAGTCATGAACAAACAATGTATTTTGTCTTTTGACTTATAATACGCTGAGCACATTCATTCTCCCCAGAGGATGAACCCTGTTGTTTTTGAACACTGTGAATTTTCACCTCCACCATCTTCAGACTTTCACTTGTTGACAGTTTTCATTTCAAACCAAAACCTGAAGACAGCAGCGTGGGAAAAGTCTGAGAGCAGGTTGTCAGAAATCTTCACAAACAGGAGGAGGAGGAGGAGGAGGAGGAGGAGGGAAACACTGGGAGGATCATGTGACCGCTGTTTTACACTCGGCATGACTCAGTCGGGAGGAGTGGAGGGCTGCTGCTCCTCTACAGAGAGCATGAAGGTTCACACAGACTGAAACACATGAGGATCACCAGGACCTGGATCTGGATCTGGATCAGATGGATCAGATGGATCAGAGGACAAGCATTAGCCCCGAATGGTCCACCACAGCCAGGGAGGGTATGGTGAAGTCTGGTAAGAAGCAGAGGAGGACTGACTGGATCCTCCTGAAGCATTTTCTTACTTATTTAAATTGTAGATTACTAATATTGTTATTTTCTGCTGGGTGTGTGCAGCATTATTTTGTGTCGTTGTTGTGTTTACAATTTGTTTTAGATATTTTGTTTTATTCTCTTCTGCTCTGTCATTTTAACGTTTACTTTTTTATCAGCTGTTTATAATTTGTGTTATTTTGATAGATTTGTCTGCATGTCAGCGCTTTGTGTTGAATTCATTCAGCGTATTTGCTGAATGTGTGTAAATGTGTGTTATGAGTAGAATAAAACTTATACAAACATTTTTCAGTGAGTCATTTTGGAACTGAAATTTAAATAATGTAACTACACATTTTAGGAATAAATTACTCGTTAAGATGGAGGTTATTTGCGGGTTTATGAAGTCAATAATTCGTGTACCTCAGAAACAAAAAATTGCATTTAATAACGTGATTTTATTATTTCAGGACTTGACAATGTGTTGGGGTGTGCAGTGGTGTGAATTAAGTATGCCAACCTTAAAGTTATATTATAATTTATATTTCATGAATAATTCAACGCTTGAGTCATGTGTTGGAGAGCAGCGTGGTGCTAACAAAATATTAAAACAGTGTGAGGTTGGTGTGGAAGTGGGGAGCGTAGGATGAAGATGAAATCACTGTTGGCAGATACATTTCATTTGAGTAGGAGTTCAGATCAACTTACTTTGCTGGGATTGTTATGTAATAAAACACATAATAATCTGAATTAAAGGAATGTGGAGTCTTGAAGACTTGGAGTTTTAGTCCTGATTTGTCCCAATATTCTCTGGCGTTTTAATCCTTGTTTGTCCCAGTAATTTCAGTTTTTTTAATCCTGGTTTGGTCCAATATTCTCAGGGGGTTTGATTCTGTTGATTCCAATTTTCTGAGGTGTTCTAGACCTGGTTTGGTCAGAGCTTTTTGATGTTTGCTCAATGGTAAAAGCAGGATTGATTTTCTACGAGCGGATCAATAGCTGTACAGTTCAAACTAGTTTGTCTTTTGCAACATGTCATTATGTGACCCGAGTGTTTATGTAAGAGGAAAGCAGACTTCAACCTGCTGTGTTCAAACAGTTATCAGCTCTGTTTGTGTGATTAATTGACAAATCATAAAGTCTGTACAATTTAAAAAAACATCACCAGTTTTTTTTTCAGTTTGAAAACTAGAAATTTAAATCAAATTTAATTTCAAATAAATGTGAAATTATTTTTACATTTTTTTACTATTATTATAATCAGTGTTATTGTTGTTGGTACCAGAATGTAGAATCAAATCTAGAAATGTAAAGAACCATATATAGTTAACACTATGGAGTGTGATTTGGTACACAGCTTGTATGATGATGAGTTTCACCGAAGCCATTCGTCACAAGGTTTAAGATGCTTTGAGCGATTTGCAGCAGCAGGTTTGATCTGATTTAATAACTTCAGTGTGATTTAATTCTCAGGATGAAGAAGAGAAAATACATTATGTTCTGATGTTACTGTGTAACATGATCACGTTTCCTCCTGGCTGAGGTGGAGTCAGACAGTCTTCCTCTCACAGAGTTATCACAGTTTACAGTTGTAACCAGATAACAGGCACTCATAGAAACGTCGATAAACTACAGAGTGGGTTTAATTTGCACGTCCTGTCTCGGATCAATATGAAACCACGGCATATCTCAAAGTCCGTCCAGACTTCCTGCATCGGTCCTCATGATTCAACCCTCCTGTTGAATCGTCTCCACTCGGAAACTCTGACATTAAATCAAGTGAAAAGTCGCAAACTGAGTCCAGATCAACTGTAGGAGAGAAGACAACTACGACAGCATTAAGCTGCAAGAATCATCCAATCAGAGACTTTTGTCAAATCTCTGCTCTGCTGGATTCACTCAGTCAAATTGTAAATGTGGAAACGTGGAGGAGCAACAGCAGCGCAGTCGTGCAGCTCAAACACAAAGCTGAGAAATGTTTTCAGCCTTCCCGGTTTATGAATAACTGTCAGTGTGCGAAATTCTTTGGTCAAAATAATGGTGTTTCTTTTGTTTAGTTAAATGTTTCAACATTCATGTGGGAGGAAATTATATCAAGTTGCAAAGTCGCAGGTTGCATGGTGCAGATTTGGTGAAACATTAGTTTGTATCCACTGCAACACGTCATCATGGTAAAAATCTACTTAAGGTCGGCCCTCGCTGATGCTCTGGAGTCTAAACAAATCTCTGCAGCAGCTTGAACATCTGGAGGAAAGTCTGAAACCAGAAGAGCTCGGGGGTGTTCCAGATAGCTGTCCACATACTTGTGGCCGGGTGCTGCACCCAGAGCTAATTTTTATTTTTGTGAAATATGAAGCAGCAGCGGACGTCGGTCTCTGGTTGCGCTTGAGAAAGAGGTCATTGTGTGAGGTGAACTGTATGACATCTGATCTCTGTCTCCCAGAATATCTGAGGACTCGGATCAGATGCCTGTTAATCTGTCCTTTCTTCTGGCAGAGACAGGGACGACGGACAGGCGGAGACATGAACACTGTAGTTCAGACAAAATCCCGAAAACATGGTGTTCACAAACACGCAAGCTTCATTCTGACAAAAATCATGAGAGGATGTCCTGTTTTACTATAGTGTATTACTACACATGTCCTGAGGGGGGCGCTAGAGGGAAGATCATGGAGTCAGTGCAATCTAAAGGGTTCATCCTCTGCAGAGCTGATTCAAGTTTTAATCTGAGCATCCTCGTGATTGTGTCCTCAGCCTCAGCGTATGCAGACCTGCAGCAGCACCGGTCTGAGGGCGTCCACAGGAAACCGTCCCCGGTGTCCAGCTACGTCCCCCAGCCCGACTATCTAGAGGGAGACGAGGAGGACGACCTCATCAAACCCAAGAAGCTGGTGAATCCTGTCAAAGCTTCAAAGAGTCACCAGGAGCTTCACCGAGAGCTTATGAGCAGCTGCAAACGGTAACCGTGTGTGTGTGTGTGTGTGTGTGTCTACATGCCCATGTGAGGACGGCAGTGGGGAGAGGGGACATTTTGGAACGTGAGGACATTTGTGGGAAGCAAGGAAATTTGTTGGAAAATAAAGATTTTTTTTTTAGAAGTGAAGACATTTGTAGAAAATGGGGACATTTTGGAACGTGAGGACATTTGTTTAGAAATTGAAGATATTTTTCTGACATTTGAGGAAAGTGGGAACTGTTTAAGGGAATTTCTTCGGGAAACTGAGGACATTAGAAAGTTTTATTTTTTTAATTCAGACCACTATTCTTAAAGTGAGGACCATTTTTAAAATGCCAGGACATTGTGGAATGTGAAGACATTTTCGGGAATTTAGGACATTAAGATAAGTGGGGACATTTTGGAATAGGAGGGCATGTATTATAGGATAGTAGGATATATTTTGCAAAGACATTTTTGGAAAATGAAGACCCTTTTTTGAACAACATATTCCACATCTGTGGAAAATAAAGACATTTTTCAGGACAGAAGTGGGGACATTTTTTAGAAAGAGAACCCATTTCTGAAAGTAAGGACTTTTTGGTACACGAGGACATTTGTGGAAAGCGGGGACATTTTTAGTCAGTTTGGAAATGTTTCTAGAAACCAAGGACATTTTATTATTGTGAGGACTTATTTTAGTGCCAGGATATTGTGGAATATGAGGACATATTGTATGTTTAGACATTTAGCATAGTTTTTTTGAATGTCAGGGACATCATTTTAGAAAATGGGAACATTTAAGTACAAAATCTCTCTGCCTCACACTGTCACTAAATCTGTTCTCAGTTTTTAAACAGCAGTAAAAATATTTTCTCACGTCTTGCTGCTGAGTCACTGAAGGAAACACATTATCGTTCCAGCTTGTCTTCTCTTTCCTCAACAATGTTCAAAAGGACTTGTACTTTCAGTGAAGTATTCACAGTGCATTCTCTCTAGTGTCCACCAGGGGGCGACTCCTCTGGTTCTATAGAAGTCTATGAGAAAATGACTCTACTTCTCTCTTGATTTATTACCTCAGTAAACATTGTAAACATGAGTTTATGGTCTCAATCTCTAGTTTCAAGTCTTCTTCAATACAGCATGATGTTCATTTAGTAAATTATGGTCCATTTAGAGTCAAATAGACCATAAAGCAGGGTATGCTTTAACCCTTTCACAGAGAGTTTTCAGTTCATGAAAGTTAACTGTAACATTTTGGTTGCCTAAAAAAATGTCTGATTCAGCGTTCGGTTAGCTCCGCCCTCTCGTGTCACTTCTGGTTGCAAAAAAAAACAACCAAGATGGTGACGGACAAAATTCCGAAATCAAGGTTTCTAAACTGCATTGTAATACAAGAAATTGTAATATTTGTATTATAAATTGTCATATCCTGTATATAATGTAGAAAATAATAAAATATAGCACTGAGCTTTGGCTCATGCTAGCTGATGATTCAGCATCTCCTCTACTGACAAACATAAGCTTAACACCTGTAAATTATCAGCCGCACCATTCAGACTCCCACGATTTCCTTTTATACATTAAATACTATGTATACCATCGACTGTATATAAGAAGTGGATATTAGTCACTGTGATATCTTATTTGTGTTAATACTAATATTCACTATTGAATACATGTTGTTTATTTGTGCCTCATTCTGTTCTGTATAGCTCTACTTATTCAAAGGGTCCCTCAGCAGAATTTAGCTTTAGGGCCATCAGGGCGGTCAGCTGGCTGCCACGAGCTGGCCAATCAGAGAGCGGTATTTTTTATTTTTTTTATCGCCTGTCGTCTCGTCGTGTAAAGTTTCTGAAGACACGAGCGGATGCTGCTAAGCAACAGCCTCCCACCTCGCAGGCCTGCACGCCAAGGACTCTGGGAAAGTTTTCACCTCCGCACAGTCGCTCATTCACACTCAGAGCTTTAACACTGTGGGCAAAGAAACAAGGTCGAGGTTTTTTGTTTTGTTGTTTTTCCTCTTCAGTTTCATCATTCAGGAGGAAAAATGAAGCTCAAAGGAGGCCCAGAGGCAAATCAAAGACTCTCATCTGCTGTTACACAAATCAACCGGAACTTGAACTCAGAACTTCAAGCTGAGAGCGAAGAGGAAACATGCTAATTATGCAGCAGACGCACAAAGAAAACTGACACAAAGAATGTTAATAAGTAAAACACACGTATCGTTGTGTTAAATTACATCACATGTGAAGAGAGTTATGTTTTTACATGCAAAATTTCTGCATGTGCATGTCACAGACACACACACGCGTCCAGACTCGCACACATAATGTGTGTGTGTGCAGAAACACATATTATGATGCATTTGTTCACAGTTTTATATGTAGTTATAGCATACTGCCCTCTGCTGGAGGAAACACAGAAACACACTTCACTCATTCAGATACAAGAAGAAGAAGGACAAAATAAATTATTTCACTCTGTTATATTTATTCACACACACACACACACACACACACTGAAAATACACACATGCACAAACAAAAGTAATATTTATATTATATATATATATATATATATATATATATATTTACCTCATGTATATAAAGCAACCTGTTACTTTAATCACTGCACTGTTGTCTTGCTGTTTACAAATGTTATTGTTTTTATATATACTATATATGTATGTATTATATATATATATATATATATATCTGTACATAGTAAAAGTTTTACCTTTGTTCAGCTTAGCTGTTTTTAGCTGTCATACTGTGTGTTTTGTTGTACGAGCTGAGGTGATGTATTGATCGATATCAGCTTGTTGTTGATGCTGATGATTAATTGATTGATGATGATCAGTGTCTGTCAGTCCATCAGTTCACAGTTCATCATAATGTCTGTGGTCTGATATGTGAATATAATGTGTGTGTGTGTGTGTGTTTGTGTTCAGAGGCAGCGGGACGAGTGTGGAGACGAAGCCGGAGCTGCAGAGAGTTCTGGAGTCGAGGAAAAGAAATCAGCTGATCAAACAGAGGAAACAGGAAGAAGAAGCTCGCAAGAAGATTTCTCCTCTGGAGGCGGAGCTTCTGAAGAGACACCAGAAACTGGACGAGGTAACACACAGTACACACAACACCACACAATACACAAAAACAATGAACAACAACACACACTACACCCAACAACAACACACACACACAATACACAAAAATAAATCAACAGCACACGCACAACTACACACACTACACACACACAATACACAAAAACAATCAACAACACACGCACAACTACACACACTACACGGACACACAACAAGACACAAACACACACACATACAACACAGAGTGTTGTATGTGTGTCTCTCTGTGTTGTCTTTAACGTTTTGTCTCTCGTTGTCTTAAACGTGTTGTCTTAACATTTTGTCTCTCTGTGTTGTCTTTAACGTTTTGTCTCTCGTTGTCTTTAACGTTTTGTCTCTCGTTGTCTTTAACGTTTTGTCTCTCGTTGTCTTTAACGTTTTGTCTCTCGTTGTCTTAAACGTGTTGTCTTAACATTTTGTCTCTCTGTGTTGTCTTAACATTTTGTCTCTCTGTGTTGTCTTTAACGTTTTGTCTCTCGTTGTCTTTAACGTTTTGTCTCTCGTTGTCTTTAACGTTTTGTCTCTCGTTGTCTTAAACGTGTTGTCTTAACATTTTGTCTCTCTGTGTTGCAGTTGGACAAACAGCAGGAGAAGGAGCAGGAGGAAAACCTGAAAGCTCCGGAGTTTGTCAAAGTGAAGGAAAATCTGAGACGGACGTCGTTTCATAGTAAAGAAGAGAACGAGGTGTAGAGACAACTGCTGTCCTGCAGGACAAAGCAAACTAAGAAGGAGACCGTCCACATGTTCACAGGACAGTCTGAGGACACAAGCATACTGAGGACACTCTGGGGACACACTTAGGACACAGACACACTGAAGACAATCTGAAGACATAAACATACTGAGCACAATCTGAAGACATGAACATACTGAGGACGCTGTGAAGACACTCTGAGAACCCTTTGAGGAAGCACTGAGGACAATCTGAGGACACAACCAAACTGAGGACACTTTGGAGACACACTGAGGACACATCAAGGACACTTTGAGGACACATCAAGGACACTCTTTGGATACTCTGAGGTCATAAACACACCGAGGACACACCGTGGACACTCTGTTGACGCACTAAGGACACTCCGGGGACACACTGTCCAGATGCTGGACAGAACAGCTGTGATGTCTCTCAGGAGACTCGAGACCAACCAGAAGCAGCGGATCAAAGTAAACACACCTGAGACCGTGTTTGACACACCGTTCATGATGGGATGGATTACCTGACTCGCCACACCTGGTGGCATCTTTCTGCTCAGAAGGAAGGACTAAGATTTGACTTGTTATCAGTTAGTTTCCTGACGTGTCACAGAAAGACGTTTGGGAAAGAGGAAATGTTTTCTCATAATTACAAGAAAAGATCTTGTAAATGAGGAAATCTTCTTTTTGTCAATCAAAGTAATTTTAAAGATATATAGAAGTCATAACTACGGTATACAGAAGCCATAATTGCAATGTACAGAAATCATAATTACGCAATACAGAAATAGTAATTACAAAATGTTTAAGTCGATATACAGAAGTCATAACTCCAATATGCAGAAGTCATAATTATAAGAAACAGAAGTCATAAATACGAGACTCTCGAAATTATAAGATAAAAGTTGTTTTCGTTGTTATGAGATGTAGTTACGTCTTATTCCAAGAAAACATTTAATTAATACGAGATTCAAGTCTAATAACTAACTACGAAAAAGTTTTCTCGTGATGACGAAATTCTGACGAGATTAATTTATTACGAGACATAAAAATGCAATAAATGTTTTTTTTAATTGCATTTTATCTCGTGATTACAAAGTGAGATTTTAATTTAGTTATGATGATAGAAGTCAAGACACATCTCAGAATCTCACTTTCTCTGTTAAATTACAACAAACTGAGTTAAAATGAATACGTCGCACAGAAGAAAGTAAATAAATAAATCTGGGGGAAAATATTGTTATAAATGTCTTATTGTGTACGTAATTAAAAATAAAAAAGACTTATTGTTTATAAAAATTATGGAAGCAGATTTTAATAAAAGTGAAATGATTTGTAATTTGTAAATTATCATTACTAGACACACATAGTTACGTTTAATTATCTTTTCTTGAGATGCTAACTCATGATTATCAGACACGGAGGTCGTAATTATGAACACAGATATAATTAAATATTATTACAAGAAACATTAGTTTGAATAAATGCTAAATAATTATGCTACAGAAGTCAAATTACAAGAAAAAAGTCTCATAATTATGTGATTTGTATCTCGCTTAGTTATAACTATATGACACGGATTCTTGTCAACTTCTATATTACATAATTATGAATAGTTATATATATATATATATATACATAATTTATTTTACAACTAAATTATATGATAAACAGAAGTTGTAATCATGAGAAATGACATCATAATTTGGAGATTTGTTTCTGTTATCACCAGATAAAAAGTCACAAATCTCACTTTCTGACGCAGAAAAATGACAGAAGTGAACCGCATTCCACAAAAAACAACAACAACAACAACAACAACACATGATCTCGTATTGTTCTAATCACAGAAACACTTCTATCGTATAATTACGAGAATGTCTCCAAAAAGTGCTGCTTCGTTTTAATCGTCAGGATGTAGAAATAATGAAGAAAACGTCCGTTGGAACAAATTGTGCCTAAATCTCATCTCCGTGTCCGTGGACGAGAGAGATTGTTCACGATTAACACGTCCGTCATGAATATGTGAAAGGAAACTTCTGTTTTATATCATTTATTTACTGTACAGCGGCTGTACTGGAGAGAGAATATAATACACATAATACACAGAAGTCATAATAATACTCATAAAATATTTCTCTCTTTTAATTAAAACATGCAAATCTCTCACTTTATGGAAGTCGTAACAACGTGACAATATCTTTCATATCACATTATTACAAGATACAGAACCTTCTTGTAATTTTGAGATGATTACATTTAATTTTGTTATAAATTACTTCGAGATATTTCACTTTTAATTGTGACACGACTGCGATTAATGATGACAAGAGAACGTCTTATAATGACACGTCTTGTTGTAAATATGAGATAATTATGTCTTCGGCTGCACCGTATATACATTGTTTTTACCCCCATGACCTCCTCTCACAGATCACATTCAAGTGTAACTGAAGCCTTACATTTGGACGTTTTTTAAATTGTTGATAGTGAATTGTACAATCATTGAAATCATTTGTAATGTCTTGATTATAGAGCACTTTAGACTTTTAACTGTATAAATGAAGAATCAAATCTAAAACAGACTTATTTTTATTTTTATTTTTGACTTTTTTGCGGCTTGTAAAGGGACGTTTAGTTCTGATTAACATGTTCAGATAAAAGTAGAAGCTGCAGCAGAAATGTGTTTGTTGACATGAAGACAATAAAGGACAGAAATGCTGCTGTTTTGGTGCTTTATTCTCCTGGAGAGACTCTCTCAGTATGAACACCATGCTGCTCGGTTGTTAAACTGTTTATCCTGTGACACGAAGTGTTCATAACTGCAATATCACGAACAATGTTTTATTTTATCAGTATTTGTTGCATCACGTCTGTACGTTAGACACAAAGTTACCAGCAGTGATATACAGTTTCAATAAAATTACAAAATAACATTATAAAAAGCAATACATAGAAAAACATGTATACATTGTATAAAAAATGAAAGACTACAAATCAAATACTACACTATAAACAAGCCACGTGTTGACATAATCTTAACACAAGATAAGATGACATATTCAAGGATAATTAAAGCAAAAAATAGTTTTTTATTAACTTTAACATGAGGAGGAGGAGGAGACGCTGCTGCTGCTGCCGGGAGCTGAGCTCTCCTCCTCCCTCCGGAGCTCCGACTGCAGGTCCAAGGTGGACTGGTCCCTGCTGGAGGATCTGGGTCTGTCCACGGTGGACCGGTCTCTGCTGGAGGATCTGGGTCTGTCCACGGTGGACCGGTCTCTGCTGGAGGATCTGGGTCTGTCCACGGTGGACCGGTCTCTGCTGGAGGATCTGGGTCTGTCCACGGTGGACCGGTCTCTGCTGGAGGCCCCGCTGGAGTCTGAGCTGAAGGAGTTTCTGGTGAACCTGCAGGATTTGTGTGTAAAGTGTGTTCAGATAGTCACAAATAAAGTGAGGGAGAACAAAACGCTGTTCAACGGTTCAACCAGACTGAAAGAGACGAAGATCCATCTGAACAGTTGAATAAGAGAATACATCTCCATCAAAGATAAAAGAAACTGGAAGCAGATTTAAATCAGATGAGATAGAACTTTATTAATCCTGAAGGAAATTCTTGTCCCAGAGTTTGAGTTTCATGAAAGATGACAACATAAAGAATAACAAAAAACAAAAGAATAAAAATATAAACATATATGAACAATAGAAATACAATGATTAACTGTAAGATAAATAGTACTGACACCGTTGCAAAGTAGAACACAATAGTAATAAGAGTAAGTTAAATTAATAAAGTAAAAAATTTAGAAACAACTAAATCTTCTTCTCTAAAACCTCCACCACAGACTCGTGCTCGACTCCGAGAACAGAACCAGCTTCCTGTTTCAGTGTCACGTGTTTTCACAATAAAGCAGCCGACAACAAGCTGGAATCAACAGTGTTTTACAATAGAAGAATAAAGTTAGTTTAATGTTAGAACTGTTGGAATATCAGCTGAACAAATCACAGTTTGAACCTCTTCAGACTGCAGAGGACCCCATAGACTAAATCAATATTTAGGCCCCAGTTGTGGTTCAATAATGACCGAGAGGACAGAAAAACAAATCCAAGTTCTGTACGTAAATAATTGATTTGGTGTCTGAATTATACTATTTTATTATTTCTGTTAGAATATTTATTATTGAAGGAAAGAAGAGAAACATCAATATAGCGTTAGGTTACACACTTTAACCGTATTTTATGGTTTAAATGTTAAGAAAAACTCACATTTTAATTTGATTTGTTTTGTTTCTTCTTCTTCTATGGTGGTGAAGTGTTCGCTGAGCTCGGGGCTCCTCTGTGTAATTAAGGTTTTGTCCACCAGGTGTCGCTGTTTCTCCTCTTTTCTCCATCAAGTCAGATAGAATGAGTCCGAGTGTCACCGGAAGTCCTTTCATTTTGTTTTGACATTAAAAAACAGAAATCACATTTTTGCTTAAATAATTACTAATTCTCCCTTTTAATAAATAGTGAGTACAGGACTCTGATCACATGACAGTTGTACGTACGAAGTTAATGTGATACATTATTTAAATGTTAGCCTTCTGTGTTTTGAAAAGCGTGTTCATTTCTTTCAATATTTTTTTATTTTATTGACATTTAATTTATTAAATCTATCTTGAAATTCAATTATAAAAATGTCAACTTTAATTTCTACTTTGGTCCAATTCAGTTTAATTAAGCTTCAGTGATGACGTATATATAAAATATATCCATCTTTGGTGTGATCCGGTTAATGAGGTTAGGTAGTAATATATGGGGCACATTTCAATCTTCACATAAATAATAAATAATATATAATAAATACTGTACATCTCCAAATATCTCTCTCTATATATATATATATATATATATTTATATACATACACAAACAAAAATAAATTTAATAAAAAAAGGGGTGGGGGGCAAGTGGAGAGAAAAAAATAATTATTTTGAAAATGTGACCGGAAGTGTCCAGTGTTGTTATCAGGGTGTTGGTGTGTAACTTGACGCCGCTGCGTTCCGAGCAGCTGCTGAAGAGAGGCTGACGCACAGCCGATCAGCTCGCTACAGACCGGGGGTTCAGTGGAGACACCGGAGCCTCGTACAGTGTTTAACCCGTAAACAGAGGCTCACACAGCGGGGCCGGTGATCCGGTTCTACCGGCTGAATGTGTTGGAACAACCGGCTGTTAATCTGGATATACCGACAGCGACTCCACACTTAAAGGGGGCTTGATGTTTTTTTTTTTTTTTTTTGCCAGGAAAGTAAACCGCTTTAAAATGGCAACCGCCGCCCGCTCCTCGCGACCGTAGCGCGAGACTCAGGTAAGGGTTTTCCCCCCACACCTGGAGACGAAGCTAGCTTACGTTAGCTTTGATTTTAAGTCACAATCTGATGCATGTCTCTTGCCATAGGGACTGCGTTTCTTTTGGAAAGAAAGGTCAGAAAACCAAATCCCATTTAAAAAAACGACAATTAAAAACAAACCTGCTAGTTTGTTCGGCTTTGGTAGTTTTTCGAACACGGCTTTGGGTTTTTTGCAAGTCTTCATGACCTACAGGTGTATTCGGCGCACACATAATGCATGTTGTTGCTCTATATTGTACATTCAGAAGTTGGTCCGGGTTTGTTCACCACCGCCCTCCGTGGCAGTCTGCGGGTGGAGGAGGCCACGTTTAAATACTCGGTTCTTTGGATGGAGTCTGGTTGGAGGCGTTGCAGCTGCTGCAGCTGTCACAGAGATGCTCGGACACACAAAACAAGTAAAATAAGGCTTAACGACACACAACAATCAGTCATAACAAGTGCAATGACCTATCGGTTGTTTTTGTTATGACGTCATATACACCTGTCTTAACCCCGCCCCCCCAGGACAGGTGGATTTTCTTTCCCGTCCTTCAGATGTTCTAGGGAGACACTTAAAGAATGAGATGACTTCGTTTTTAAAGATTAAAAAACCTTAATGGAGGAAAACATGCTTCAAAACGTCGTTGTGGTGACGTCATTGCAAGGGGGCGTGGTAACAAATACGCCATTAAATCATTGACAGACTTTTAACAATAACATTAAAATAGCTAAAATGTTCAAATTGAATTTAAATAAAAATAATTTTAAAATAACATAGCACTGTAAAGGAACACGGATCAAACTACTATATGAAGTGAGTCTGTCAGCGATTATCGGGTCGTCTGTCACTTCCTGTTTGAGGCGTCACCATCACAGGTGTGTCGTCTCAAAGTGTTTCTATTGGTTCTGAGCGTCCCACACTGGAGGGTGGAGAGGACAGACAGACAGGTGAGGAGCGAGACAGACGCTGTCTCTGTGATCACCTCACTGTGTTTTAATGCAGCTGAATTCACCATATCTCAGAGACAGAGCTGTGTTAAGTGTCTTAAACCTGCATTCTCTCTAATGTCCACCAGGGGGCGACTCCTCTGGTTGTATAGAAGTCTATGAGAAAATGACTCTACTTCTCTCTTGATTTATTACCTCAGTAAACATTGTAAACATGAGTTTATGGTCTCAATCTCTAGTTTCAAGTCTTCTTCACTACAGCATGATGTTCATTTAGTAAATTATGGTCCATTTAGAGTCAAACAGACCGTAAAGCAGGGTATGCTTTAGGGGCGGGGCTACTGTAATTGACAGGTCTCTACCAGAGACATATACGTCGGCTCTACGTCACTCCTCCTCAGTCCAGATATGGTCACTTCCTGTTCACTGGTTGCAAAAAGCCAAGATGGCGACGGACTGGTTCTGCTTGTCGTTGTGAGTCGGACAGTTACAGGAGTCGCATTATGAATTTGTTAAAGGGCTGTTTTAAATATTATGGTCTGTTTTAGGTGTGTCAAGATGTGAGAACAGCTGGATCATTATGTAAATCTGTTTATGAATGAATGAATAAATAGATCGGAAATAAAAGTGAACATTAAACTGCTGCTTTCCCGCTGGCCGCACACGCTGACGAGTTATATTTATTGATGCAAGTTGATTTAATTCATCTAATTCCTTTAATCCGATAAATCGCTTTATTTTGTTTTTTTTGACGACGTAAAAAATATGACGCCATCCGAAGCTTCCTTGAGATATTTGAGGTGCAGCCCTACAGACCAGTGGAAGTGGGACACAGCTGGTTTGTGGTGTCTATATCGGGGGGGGGGGGGCTACATAATGACATCCCTCCCCCATCATCCATTTCCTCCCCCCCCCCCCCTCTGTGTGTGGATGATAAACCCGACCCCCCCCCTCCCTGGGGTTTGAAATGGAGACGAATGAACCAGACCAGCAGACAGCAGTCTGCTGACGTGAAGCAGGTCGTTTTATTGTGGCATTAATATCACAGTTAAGCAGTAATTCACAGACCGATGCGTATTAATGAGTACTACTAATGAGTATTGATCCGATATCAGTGTAGTGGAGCTTATAGAGGTAAAGAAAACGCTGCTGAACATTTCATCTACATCGACCTCGTTAGGACGTTTGTTCTGGAGGGTCACATAAAGTTCTGAACAACCCCCCAATGAGTCCTGCTGATCAGGTCTCGGCTGGTTTCGCCTCCTCACAGCCTCACTTCCTCTTCCTTTCCTTCCCTTCCTCATTGTGTTTGTCTTGTTTCCTTCCTCCCTTTCACACTCGGCTGCAGGTTTGTTGGTCTCTGGATACATCCACACTAGTACATTTTTCGTTTTAAAACATATTTATAGTTTAGCTACATTTAGGCCGAGCGTTCTCGCTACTCTGGCGTTGAAGAACCCCTAAAACAGAGACGTTTGAATACGCTAAACCTCCGGATGCTGACGTAGACGCCCACGTTCACTACTTGATTGGTTCTTAGCAGTCGCGACGTGTCCTACCAGGTTAATTCTACATGGATAACGGATTACTGGGCGTCGCTGACCTTGTTGTCTTTACTAGCAGCTGTTGTGCAGTTAAAATTATGCATTTTATAATTCTACTACTGCCGACATGCGGAGGAAGCGAGCGGTCTAACACCCGTACTACTGTAGTACGCCAGTCGGAGATTTAGTATACGTTCAATACGTATGTTAAATGAAGTACAGCAAAAAATACCAGGATGCTCTGGTCACATTTTGAAGTGTACAAGCCGGCGATTTGATCAGATTAAAGATTTAAAGTCGCCCAATAAAGAAAGAAATATTTATTTACTCCCTGTGTGGTTCATTAATTAGATACTGAACACTGCTTCATCATCATCATCATCATCATCATCATCATCATCATCATGATGTGACCATTGGAACCATCTGGAATTATTTTTAAAGTTTATCCTGAAAGTCATTGTGACAAATCAATATAACACAGTTTATTATATATTATAAACATACAAAAATTGCATATATGTATGAAGTCTATCCTTCACACATTGTTGCATTAAAGGAGACAGAATAGACAACAATGAGCTACGAGTTGAGCCTGTATTTGTTTATTATAATATAATCTCCTCTCTGTCCTCAGCTGATCCTCAGCAGCTCCATGTGTCCTCACTGGTTCCTCTAGCAGCAGATCGGGCATCATGTCGGCGGCTCAGACCCAGAAGGAGAGCGGCGAGGCGGGCTGGGGCTGTCTGGAGACTCTGGGTCTCAGTCAGAAGGAGCTGGTCCTGGCCGAGGCCCTTCAGATGGAGTACGACGCCCTCTCCAGGCTCAAGCAGGACAAGAGCGGAACCACAGAAACCAGCCAGACCGGCTCCAGAACGCCGACCCGCTCCAAGACCCCGAATCCCACCATCGAACGACCGCGACCCACCCCCAGCCAGCCCGTTCCGGCCCCCGCAGGAGGAGGCCTACTGAGGGGCCTCTCTGGTTCCGACCCCTCCCTGAACCAGCCTGGAGGGTCACGGTCTCCGTACTCCATGCCCACCAGGGCGCTGCCTCCTCAGGAAGGCTTCTTCAAAGAGTCCCCGTACATCCTGGACAGTCCGGAGGTCAGCAAGTTCAGGGACTTCCCCGGTTCCAGCCCCGGGGACTCGCTCGGCTCCGGGTCGGGTCTTCTTTCTAAGGGCTTCTTCCCCTCTCTTCCGGACGATGTCCCCCCCGCCCTCCCCCCAAGAAACCCCGTACCCGTGTCGTCGGGGTCAGAGAACCCCTTCCTGCCCCCTCGAGGGTCCACCGCGCCCCGCGACGTGAACCTGTTCACGCCCGACGTGGATCCTCCCAAAGTGAGTTCAGGAGAGTTGAACTACGACAACATCAACGACTCGCTGTCCCGACTCAACGGGAGCCGCCAGGGGCCCCGAGGTCGGCGGGCCAACGGGGACCAATCGGGGAAGCCCGTCGCTCGGAGTAAGACCCTCCCCCCTCAAGTCCCGCCCAGGACGTATGTACCGGTTCCCAAGAGCAACAAGAACCAACGGCGCGTCTCTGCAGACCCGGTAAGACCCTGCGGTTACACTGTGAAAAGAAAAAGGTTACCGTTAACCATCACAGTGTAAATAAAGTTTTACTGACGATCGTTACCCTCGGACGGCTGTGTGTGTGATTGACAGGTGTCTCTGGGCTCCAGGATGAACGGGTTTGGATACGAACTGTTCCAGGTGTCTGAGGAGAGAGACGAGGAGGTGGCAGCTTTCTGTCACATGCTGGACGTGTGAGTGACACACACACATACACACACACACACACACACACACACACACACACACACACAAGCAAGCTGATAATACTTGTGTACTTTAACTACATGAAGCTGATAATACATGCCCAGACGTACCTGTAGTACTGCAGTACTGACAGTACTCTGTGTATTTCTACAGCTTACGCTCGTCGTACCCGCACAGCGACAGCTTGAAGAACGGCGGCTTCGTCTGGTCTCCGTCCGTCGGTCTGGAGGAGCTGCATCAGGGTCTGGGGGTCAGCGTGAAGGTCACGGTCATCAGTGAGCACTTCAGAGAGCCGCTCACCTTTACCTGTGATGGTAAGACAGGATGTGACTGACTTCAAAATAAAAGTCTCTCTGTCTCTCTGTCTCTTTGCCTCTCTGACTCTCTCACTGTCTCTCTGTCTCTTTAAATCTCTGTCTCTCTGACTCATTGTCTCTTTGACTCTCTGACTCTCTGACTCTCTGTCTCTGTCTCTGACTCTCTAAGGTTCGTCCACGGTGGACCTGCTGATCTATCAGACTCTGTGTTACGCTCAGGACGATCTGGATCACATGGACGTGGACGACTACCTGCTGAAGGTCTGTGGACACGACGAGTTCCTCAACAAGTAAGAACATTCATCAGTCTGCCCGTCTTCTTACTGTTGTTGTTATTATAATTATTATACATTCATTATCTGAATGACTCTTGTTGACGTTAGGCGGTTGTTGTTGTTGTTGTGGTTTCTCATCATGTGACTCTGGTGGAAAACCCCTCAGATGAAATACTTCACATAACTTTACAATGATGATAAAAACAACGATAGTAACAGTTGAGCTGCTGTCTGACAGACATCACAGCCTGCTGCAGTAAAACTGATCTGTGGTCTGTGGTTCTGACTCTGACTCTCGTAATAACAGAGTGCAGCTGAGCTGTGGCTGCTGGTAGACCAGCTACACTAATGTTCACCCACCAGACAGACCACAGCGCACACACACACACACACACACACACACACACACACACACACACACACACACACACACACACACACAGAGCTGTGCTTACGTCTTTTCTGATGTTTATATATGAATCTCCAGAGAAATAATGGTGTGTGTGGGGGGGTGTGAGGGTGTGTGTGTGTGTGGGGGGGGGGGGGGTGTGAGGGTGTGAGTGGGGGTGTGAGGGTGTGGGTGAGATGTCAGTGGAAGTGTGCTTCAGTCCGATAAGCTGCAGCTGTGAGAGGATGACTGAACACTTCCTGCAGTGAAACAATAACTGTCTCTCTGTAGAATTATTAATAGTATAAGTTGTTTTAAAGACATTTTCCATGTTGCATATTATAAATTGATAGAAAAATTCACTCAAGACCGGTTGAAAATCATTAATCACAGGACATTTATTCTTTGCGCACAAGAAGGAGTAAGGCTGATCACATACATACAACATGTCAGGATTGCTCAGAGGTCTAACTCTGAGCCACTTACATATATACTGCAAAACAACTGCATCTGATTGGTCATGGATAGTAAAACAATCACAATGATTGGTACATGGGTTGTTTCAAGTTGAGATCTTCGTCACCCGAGGTGACGCACATAAATTGCGTTCACGCCCCGCTTCAGTGAAGTGTATCAGTTACTTCACTTAAGCGTCTGCCCTGGCACTAAGGTCGTCTCCTCACAATCAGGACGTTCTCACAACATCTTCAGCGCCTCCACAATCCTTGTTGTCATTCCGATTTAGGACCTGGTGCCGAGGGAGCTCCCTCCCTCAGCAGGCCTTCGACACTTTGATAGACTTATCAGTCGCTGAGTCTAATGTCAGAGCAAGTTCACCATAGGCAGGTCAGGATCCTTCTCATGAGGACACCAAAGCACACATATGATATTCATTTAGATTTTCTGACCCAACATAACCCACCTCTTTATACTATTGTATAAACAAATAATAAAATCAAATGCATAAACAAATAATCAAAAACGTTCAGCCTTCTCCTCCTATAAAATTGAATAAATGTCCAGACATACATGAAATACAAAACATACATAGAAATAAATGTGTATTTTTGAATGTGGTGTAATGTGTAAAGAAACATGTGTAATGCATAACAAAACAATACATGATGAGGCCTTCGTATATGGATTATATTGAAAGTTATATATTTTGTCTATTCTCTAAATTTTCGACATACGAATCATCATTGATCTACAGTTCAGTGTAAGCATTTCGTTGGAACAGGGCTATTACGCCCTCGTTGTAGTCGTCACCTCCCAGCTCCTCACCATCCTGCTGGAAAGTCTGTAATTACACTAGAGTCTGTTTAGTCATGTCAACATCAATTCTTCACTGCAACAATCTCCTCAAACATGGTATGAAAGTACAATCAAACTGAACCAAACATTTTGCAGACTCCTCCCTTTTCCCGCTAGTAACACATCCTGACCCCTCTACCTATCGCTGACCACCAAAATAGCACTGATTCAAACCCCGCAGCAAACTGAGTTTCACCCAGGGACCCCCCCATGTCATCTATGTACACAAAACTGACTGCACTGCCAGATGGCGCTGACCTTTTGGTCGTGGTCTGTCTCTAGGAGGTTACGCAGGCAGGAGCCATCCATAGGTCATAGAATGACCTCACCACTGTGCCGATGCACTAGTTCCGCTCCACTGCTTCAGCTTATCTCCCCAGAACCACTAGGTGCCAGCCCTCGGCATCGTCATCTCCATCAGTTGTCTGTGTGATGTTTTTCATAACATGCATCATATCAAGGTCCCTACAAGGAACTCCTTCTGAAAACAAGTATAGTTTGCTGCATCGGGTGAGAAACAGGGTGGCAACAGATAGTGCAGAGTGACACAATTGCTGCAACCAGTCAGTTTGAGGAAAAGAAAACAAATTGTAAAGCACATTTGAAACCTGTTTGGTAATTTCCCAGCTTGTCAATGTTCGTGTAGTTGTATTCTGTATTATTAATTGTAGTTTTTATCTTCCTTAACTTATTAATTGTCATTTTTATCTGCCATAATATTGGACTAATTATTATTAAAGCAAAACATCAATTTATCTGCCATGTTCCCCATCGTAATATATATTTTAACTATTATTAACGCCGCTAAAGCAAAGCAAAACATATTTCCCTTTATCCCACATAGCCCTGGCTATTTAATTTTCCCAATTTCCGCGATGTTAGTTCTACCACTGAGCTCCTTTCTTTCCTTACAGACGCCTCTAAACCCTCTGAGCGTGTTAGTTGTGCCTTCACTGGTCAGACAAGCGGCCCCAGAGGCTTTCGCTTCCCTGTTCTCCCAGACTCACTCAGAGGAAACAGGTGTCTCAAGATTAAGAGTTATCAGTGGCCCTGCTTTGTTGTGGACAATTGTTTCACCTTTTTTATGCTCTGCTATCTGCTCTGCTAGCTGTTGGTGTGTTTAACGCCCCCCCCCCCCCCCACCTCGGTGCATTCCAAGTTTTCATAACCTTGAGCGTGGACTTGTTATGAGTCCCCCTGAGTGGGAGAGGACGTAATTTATTTTCTTTTTAACATTTTTCTGTATTTTCTCCCATATGTTAGAAATGGTTTAGGCTCGGCAAGATATTTGTTCTTAATTTTGATCTAATTGTACCATTTGTTCTTTCTATCAACCCTGCTGACTGTGGGTGATAAGAGCAATGATATTTTATTCCAAATACCTCAGCCAAATGTTTTATCCTCTTGTTCACAAAATTTGTATCATTTTCACAACAAATTATTTCTGGTTAATCAAAACGTATTCATGTCTTTAGTCAAATCCTTTGCATTTTTTTTTAATACATCTGGTGTTTTGGTTGGAAATACCTCGACCCATTTAGAGTATCTGTCAATTATTGTCAAACAATATTTCTTCCCTTCATATTAGTTTAGTTCAATGAAATCCATGCAAATGTGTTGAAATGGATTATATTTTGCACATAACGTGCATACTAGACCTAAAAATTATTTTTTTTGTAATTATTAAAGCCATAGGCTGTAAACACCCCGTTTACCATAGATACCATCCCACCTCTTGAGACATGGTTCAACCCATGGCTCAAAAGAGCCGCATATCTATATAGAGCTTTCGGTAGTATTAGTTTGCCCTCAGGTCATTCCCAAAAACCATTGTTTCATTTTGACCCAATCAGTTTTTTATTTTTCCTGCCGTGGAGCATTCGTTTGCATGCTTCCTCATCAGCTTTACTGTTTCCTGTTGAAACGGAGTCAGTACCTGTTTTGTGTGCTATGCACTTATAAACCGAATTGTACTGCATCTCGCACTTGTAATATCAATTTTGATAAAGGTTTTGCTAATTCAGCGTAATTAGAACCCCAATTTCTACAGAAATTAGTCATCTAAGAATGACATCATTTGTCTTCTTCTTTTGTTATCTAATGATCGGCCATCTTTAGATAAATCATAACCCAAATATTTAACTTTTTCTTTCCAGAGTTGGAGTTTGTTTTTGTTTGCTTACTTTATGATCATGTTCATCCACATAAAGTAAGATTCTTCCCCTGGTGGGTCGAATTCAGCTGTTTTAACTGCATTCATTGTTTTCAAAGCCTCTTCCTCAGCAGAGGAGAGAGGAAAAAGTGTCTCACTTATTTTGTTTAAATTTAGATAAGAGCACAGCCTTTGCTGTGACCATGACCCAGTTTATCAAGACCGTAGTAATAATTTGGTGAGTTAGAAACCTCTTGCACACAACAGTCAATCGTTTATTCGAACCACTTTCATTCTCTGCATGGTACCGATAGATATTCCGTTTGTACATGCCCCAAAATCACACAAAATACTACTTCGCACATCTCAATAACTCTAACCCCACAATTCTATTTGATATAGTTCTAATATTTCTATCTATTATTATTCACCGTCAGTCTGTGTCTCTGCATCAGTGTGTGTGCGTGTTTTTACATGACCTGATTCATCTGTTGAATGTGGTGTTCTGACGGTCTCCTCTTCCGATGTCCCTCCCCCGTCCACTCTTTTTCTGCTCCTGCACTCCCGTGCCCAGTACCCCTCTTCTCCACAGATGAAGCAAGCTCCGCTCCTTCTCCCGAACCCTCCTCCTCCTCCTCGGCTCTCCCCTCGTCCTCTGTTCCGTCCGCGGAAAGCTCCACGTTTTTGGTTGTCTCGGAAATACACATTAGGACAAACATGTTCAGACATTTCATCATCATTATCATAGTCAAATAGCATATTTTGTTTCCCTTTTTTCTTTTCTTTTGCTGCAACACTGTTGCTGTGTGTACAGCATAATACTACTGGTGTGTGTTGCTCACCGTATTCTGTGTCTGATTTAGCGGATGCTGGCCTGTAGAGCGGTCTGCCAAAAGTCTCGCTCATGACTTTTCTCAGTGCCGTCACAAGCTCAGTTGTAGTTTCTGTGTTTTGTCTGAGAGCCTCCGGGACAGTGGGAGACGGGAGAGAGAGGAGAGGAGTTTTCGGATCGGGAGCCCGTGAAGTTTGAGCAAGCTCCTCCGCCTGTGGAAGATCTGGGGGTGAAGCAGAGGGTGGGGGAAGGTTCGGAGGAGGCCGCCTGGTGCATACCACTTCATTGTCTGGATTCCCACAAAAATGTAGACTTGGGAACAAATCAGGAGAATTAGTCACGTCAGCACTTTCCTCATTCTTCATCTTTATAGTGAAAAAGTTGAATCTCTCCTCTAGCTTAGTACTAAAAATAAAATCTTTCCTTAGTTCACTAAAGTGTTAGTTTTTTAGGCTCCTCGAGCCAAGGTCGAAACTATTTTTAAACCTAGTAGATTGTCAATTTCAGTGTTCCTCGAACCTAAGGTTACTATCTGAACATAATAGTTTAGTTTTTTCTTCTTTCCCTTACTTTTTTCCCTCTATCTGGTCAACCAAAACTTGACATCCTGTGACTGTCAATTTCTCATCAAACCCATATTTTTCTTTCCATTTCTTTACATGTTTTAATGCTTTCTTCATCTTTCATCTTCATGTATTTCACCTCCCCTTTTAAGGTTTCTTCCCACTGATCTTACTAGCGTTCGACCCCATTTTCTAATTTTGTTTTCTTTAAATTTGGATTCCTAAGAAAGTTTGCAACGTTTTCCGGAATATTTTCTAAACTGTTCAATATTTGTTTGCTCCTAGAGCCGCGGTCGAGTAGGTCGATTTGTCAATTGTATTATTCAGGAACATGAACGTACCAAATCCACCTCCTAAAGTGGCAGATTTGCCTATTCTTAGTGTGTTATGAACCAGCGTCTAAACAGTCCACCCTATTGGCAGATCTATCAATGCTGTTGTTCTCTGACCCTCTATCAACAAATGTACCTAATAGTTTTTATGGTGCCCCGCACAACAAAGGTTACTATTTGAACCTAAGGTTATTAGTCCTCCGACTCATAGCTATTTTGGATTTCTTCAATCTCAGGTTACCTCTTTCCAGTCCCCAGAACTGAACGGCTTAATAAGTCCAGTGGACTTTTTAATTAGCGAAAATAGAATTTACTACTCTTCTCAGATTCGCTAAAGTGTTATTTTCACCTAAAATTTGGTTTTTAGATTACTTAACTTTGGTTGCTATCATGTCTCGTGTAGACCCAGTCTGAGATCACATAACGGTTTATATTTACCTGCAATGACTTTCCAACACGGTCTGGTTCAAGGCAATCGTCACTCCGTCTCCCCCCACAGCGAGTGGATTCCTGGCCTCTCAATATGCCAAACTATTCTCGTGTGAGAATAGGGCGGAGGGCTTTAAGCAAGAGTCCTAGACTCTCCCGTGCACGGTTTCAGGACACGCTGGGGAGAAGACGGAGATGTTGAATCCGGCTCGAAGGACCATCTGATAGAAAAATTCACTCAAGACCGGTTGAAAATCATTAATCACAGGACATTTATTCTTTGCGCACAAGAAGGAGTAAGGCTGATCACATACATACAACATGTCAGGATTGCTCAGAGGTCTAACTCTGAGCCACTTACATATATACTGCAAAACAACTGCATCTGATTGGTCATGGATAGTAAAACAATCACAATGATTGGTACATGGGTTGTTTCAAGTTGAGATCTTCGTCACCCGAGGTGACGCACATAAATTGCGTTCACGCCCCGCTTCAGTGAAGTGTATCAGTTACTTCACTTAAGCGTCTGCCCTGGCACTAAGGTCGTCTCCTCACAATCAGGACGTTCTCACAACATCTTCAGCGCCTCCACAATCCTTGTTGTCATTCCGATTTAGGACCTGGTGCCGAGGGAGCTCCCTCCCTCAGCAGGCCTTCGACACTTTGATAGACTTATCAGTCGCTGAGTCTAATGTCAGAGCAAGTTCACCATAGGCAGGTCAGGATCCTTCTCATGAGGACACCAAAGCACACATATGATATTCATTTAGATTTTCTGACCCAACATAAATACAGATGTTATATTAGTGATTAAAGTGCTGTAGAAGAGAGTGAACTCTTTAACACACACGTAAAAACAAGAAGACACCGTGTGTGCGTGTGTGCGTGTGTGCGTGTGTGCGTGTGTGCGTGTGTGCGTGTGTGCGTGTGTGCGTGTGTGCGTGTGTGCGTGTGTGTGTGTGTGTGTGTGTGTGTGTGTGTGTGTGTGTGTGTGTGTGTGTGTGTGTGTGTGTGTGTGTGTGTGTGTGTGTGTGTGTGTGTGTGTGTGTGTGTGTGTGTGTGTGTGTGTGTGTGTGTGTGTGTGTGTGTGTGTGTGTGTGTGTGTGTGTGTGTGTGTGTGTGTGTGTGTGTGTGTGTGTGTGTGTGTGTGTGTGTGTGGCGAATGTGTTGCCGATATCAAATCGATGAATAATAATATTAGTCATTTATTACTGTGTTGAATGTGAATCCTTTGATATTAAATGTTCCCAATAATATTTATTGCTGAAGTGATGAACTGACGTTTGAGAACACGAAAACAATTTGATTATAGTGTCCCTCCGTCTGTCCCTCCGTCTGTCCCTCTGTCTCTCTCTGTCTGTCTGTCAGCTCTCAGACTCTGGCCGGTCTGGAGTTTGTTCAACAGTGTCTGAAGTTCGATTGGGACGTCCGACTGGTGCTCACCAAGAGATCCTCCATCAACACGGAGCTGTCCCGCACGGTCCGGACACACACACACACGCACACACACACACACAGACACACAGACACACACACACACACACACACACACACAGACACACAGACACAGATTTGTTGACTCCCAACGGGAGTCTGGCGCAGGACAGAACGTGGATCATTAAGAGAGAAATGCAGATTAATTATAATTTTTTTTTAAATCTTTTGACAACAGAAAGAAGACGATGAGACGTTGTCCACCATGAACCACAACATCCTGCTGCAGGAGCGTCCAATCAAACAGACTGTCACCAGGTGAGGGGCGGAGCCTCTACCTTAATGATTAGTATTAATCACAATGAATATTGGCTCCATTTTTAAATGTCCTGATGCTGTAATTGATTCAATTATAAAGTAGTAAAAAAAAAAAATATTTTCATCAAAATTTTCAAGCTTCTTTTTAGGTTAATTTCCCTATTTTTCTCTGAACAGGGAGGCTCTGACTCTTCTGCTGGATACCTTTCATAATGAAGCCGAGTCCTTCCTGCTGTCAGAGGTAACAGCTCTCTCTCCAAAATGTCCTTGCTTTCCTAAAATGTCCTCTCTTTCCATAATGTCTCCCCTTGCACAAACTGTCCTCCTTTTCCAGATAATAATTATAAATAAATAATTAATAATAAATAATTCCTCTCAGAGACGGACTCTTCAGAAACCAAATTAAATAGTTTTCATGGACCAAATCAAACCTCGTTTCTTCTTCTTCTCTCCCGTTTGTCTCTGAAGACGGAGCTGCCGCTGCACGTGGAGCGTCTCGTCCAATCGGTGAAGGCGCTCTGCAACTCGTTAGCTGCCGTGGAGACGCCCGATGTGACCTCCGCCCTCAGCCAGCTCCCAGCATGCCCCTGTCGTCTGCAGCCCAAAGTCCTCAAGGTGACACACCGACACAGTTTCATTCATGAAAACAGATGTTCACATGTTGTTCTCTTCATGGTGTCTTCTCTTCCCGTCTGTCCTCCCAGGATGCTTCAGTGCTCACTGTCAGAGAGAACAGAGGTACGTCCCAACATCATCAAAGGCACAGGCTGTTTGGAAACACTACCACTTTAGTCCACAGGGGGCGCCAAAATCAACACAGAATAAAAGTTCCTTGTAGTCGCTTTAAGTAAAGGATCTGAGTACTTCCTCTTCCTGCATGATTCTCTACAATAAGAAATATTCATGACTAAACAATGAAAGTTCAGGACAGCACCTGTGAGGTGAATTCAGAAGTTCCAATCCTGTTTCTGACCTCGTTTCACAGAGAAAGTGGTGGAGAAGTTGACGGCGGCCATCTTGGAGCTGGTGGATCTGTACTGCAGCACGTTCAACGCCAACTTCCACACGACGGCTCAGAGTCGCTGCTGCACGGCGCCGGTGCAGGAGGCCGGCCTCGTCACCAACGTGCTCTCCTTCAACGTGCACGCCGCCCACCGCATCCCCATCACCTGGGCCGCCAGGTACGACGAAACAAACACACACACACAGACACAAACACCTGCTTCAGAAGGTTCCTAACGAGGTTAAAAACGACCCGGAAGTATCTGATGAGAGCTCGTCAAATCCTCTCAAATCTAAGGAAAGGACACATTGGACAATCCTTTACACAAGGAATCAAGACAATGTCGTCCCACAGAGCAACATTTAAAGCGACACGACAGACACACAATCAATCAAAAACATTAGTCGTCCCGTAATTACAAAAACTGGGTGTTATATTAGTGGAATTCTCTTCACACAGTGGACGTCTTTTCTCCTTCACATCTTTGCTTGACCTCATGATGTTTTCCATAGAGTTCAAGGAAAAGTGGTTAAGAATTTTAGTTTTTTTTACTATTGGACTGCAGTTGAGACGGGCTGTCAGTTAAGCTTAGTTTATACTCGCTGTAGTGAAGCCAGTGCTTACAGAAAGCCGAAAGTGCCATTAAATACGTATATTTTCACCAAATTTATTGCAGCATTTTTGACCAACAAACTGCTGCTTTTTACGTGTTTTAAAAGCAGCAGTTTCTTACGTCGTCTTTCCTTTGATAATGAGCCTCTCCTTCTGCTTTACACAACCAGTAAACTCAAAGTAAAGCCGGACCAAAGCAGTGTCCTACCATTGTTGGGATGTGATCTGTGATGTGTCTGTGAACTGATAATATAATCTCCTTCATTGTCTTTTTTAAAATTACTCCTTTTAATCATTGTAGTGTAAATAGAACTGTTGGATGCTTATTATTAACCTAATTCGGGTGGAGTAAAAGAGGCTTTTAATGGCACTTTTGGCTTTTCCAGAGCTCCAGCTTTTCAGCCGTGACTCACAAATACATCACTTTGTTTAATCCTCAGACGTTAACATCAACATGTCCGAGGATTAAACCGGAGGCCTTAAAAATCTATATTTGAGTAAATATTTTGCAGCCAAATCAAATAGTTTACAGGATATTCAACCTTTGTTTCTTTACAATGCATTTAATACTTGACTTCTTTCTTTACAGAGATCATATAAAGTAGTTTATGAGATATGAGTTTACAGAGAATCACAATCCCTCCTCTCTATGGTGGAGGTTGTTTTTATGGCTTTTTGCCGGTTACACTTGCAGTCTGTGGTCATATCTCTGAGTTACACTCGTTATCTTCTTGATTCTTCACAGTTTATTTTGTCTGTACGCCCTCTGGCGTTTCGGAGAATAATGCAACAAACTGCCTTTAAAAGCCTTTATCGTAGCTCGGGCGCCGTCCGTGGAGGCTCGAGCTACGGCGCCACGCGCGACTATAAACAAAGCTTTAGACGGACGGACGGACGACAGCAACGAGCTGTAGTGTGAACAAGCACACTGATGATTCAGCACAGTGTGTGTGTGTGTGTGTGTGTGTGTGTGTGTGTGTGTGTGTGTGTGTGTGTGTGTGTGTGTGTGTGTGTGTGTGTGTGTGTGTGTGTGTGTGTGTGTGTGTGTGTGTGTGTGTGTGTGTCCTGAAACAAAGGAAGCTCAGCTGAGAGCTGCTGCCCCTCCCCCACTAACACACACACACACACACGGACACACACACACACACACACTCTCTCTCTCTCTCTCTCTGCTGGGACAAAGGGCTGACTGCCTGGGAACCAGAGCTGACCTTTGACATCTGAGAGGAGGCAGGGCCGGCCGACACCTGGCTGTCAGCATCACACGCCATCTGTGTGTGTGTGTGTGTGTGTGTGTGTGTGTGTGTGGTGGAATTTAACTGAGTACATTTACTCAAGTATTGTACTTAAGTACAACTTTGAGGTTTTTGTGAATATTTCCACTACTCGTACTCAGATCCTTTACTGCAGTAGAAGTAAAAATACTTCATTACATGTAAAAGTCCTGAAAGGAAAATGTTACTTAAGTGAAAGTACAGAAGTATTATCTGCAAAATGTACTTTAAGTGTGAAAAGTAAAAATACTCAAATCAAAGTGTTATCATAGAATATTATGATGTTCTTTTTTTATCACTTACTAAAAGTTCTTCAAAGTGAAGCCAGTTTTCGATACTCTGTGTACTGCTGGGTACATTACTAGTAAAGTACTGCATCATATCGTATAAATATATCAGGTTTTTAACATAAATGGTAACAACACGTGTCAAATAAATGTACTGCAGTAAAAAGCACAATATTTACTGGCGACACTGCACTTTGTTTTATTCCTCTACTGAATTTATTTATCTGCTTTAGTTACTTTGTTACATTAAGATTTGATATAAAAACAAATGATTTATAATATGATACATATTAATATAACATTTTGTTAGAGACGATCTCAGCGGTTCAAGACCTTTTATTTTTGTCCTCGTCTGGAGAATCAGTGGAAAGTGTTTATATATATTTTATATACATTTATATATATTATAATATATTTTGGTGAAACTTGACTAACAAAATAATTTAAAAGTGTAAGATGTTGCGCCGCCTGTTGGCCTTTTTCATGCCGATCTGGAAACAGATTCATCACGTTGTGATTTGTACGTCTCTGACATCATCATGACATCATCATGACCTCATGTCCCCGTCCCGCTCTCTGATTGGAACAGTTACGAGGGTTTCTTCCTGTCCTGCTCTCTGACTCACGGAGGGGCGGAGCTCTGCGCGCCGCAGCACACCAGCAAACAGTCGGTCAGCAAATACCTGTTCCACCTGGTGGTGTGGGACCAGGGGTACGTACCACACCACAGCCTCACCTGCACACACCTGCACACACAGAACAGTGTTCAGGTGTAGTTAATGATACAACTTACATTAAAGACACTACATGGTCAAAAGTTTGGATCTCCAGTAAAATAGAAATGAGTTCTTCAGGTGTGGATCAAAGACTGTATGTAAGAAGTGGACGTAGTCACCGTGACGCCACCTATCGGTTGATGGGCTGATGTTTTGAAGCCTCAAGTTTGCCATTTTGGACGTCGCCACCTGAACACTGAATCGCCATTTTTGGGGCACCTGGGAAACTAGAGATTGAGACCATAAACTCATGTTTACAATGTTTACTGAGGTAATAAATCAAGAGAGAAGTAGAGTCATTTTCTCATAGACTTCTATAGAACCAGAAGAGTCGCCCCCTGATGGACAGTAGAGAGAATGCAAGTTTGCTGCGTGGTTTAGATGAACACCGTGTTATCCCCCCCCCCCCTCCTCCATGCAGGGTGTGTTTCCCGGTGCAGATCAACCAGCTGCCCAGAGAGTCTCAGCTGACGGTGACTCTGTACGCCAGCTCTCTGCCGCCCCCCGGAGGAGCCGAGGAGAAGGGCAGGCAGCGGCGCAGCATCGAGGCTCTGGGCTGGGTCACCATGCCGCTCTTCAACTTCAGACAGTGAGTCACATGACGCCCCGACACAGGAAGTCATCACCTCCGACTAGTTCAAGGCGGTTTGTTATGTTGACGACCTCCACGTTCATCACTTCCTGTCCTCTATCTGAATAGAGAGTTACATCAGTTCCTCCGACCTTTTATGATGTCGTTTCCTCCTCAGCACAGTGTGTGTGTGTGTGGACTGACCGGAGTGTGTGTGTGTGTGTGTGTGTGTCTGCAGCGTCCTGACATGTGGCAGGAAGTTACTCGGTCTGTGGCCTTCGGCTCCGGGGAGGACGGGGAACGCCCGGACGAGCTCGCCCAACTTCAGCCAGCCGGACAGCGTCATCCTGCAGGTGAGACGTGATCCGCTCCACTAGAGTCCACATTCAAAGTCCTCATGTCGACGAGTTCAGTCCAGATGACCTGCGGATATTTAAAATGATTTTATATATATATATGAATTCATAAACAAACAGCTGCTGACTACCAGCATCACATGGTCAAAGTGGAGCAAAAACACCCTGTTTGATTAACAGTTTCAGTGAAATACAGTAAGTTAATACGCTAAAATCATAAAAAGTGTAAAACATGATGTTCTGCAGCATCTTTTCTATCATTTCTATTTGGATTAATGGACGTAAAGTATCTTAATCGGCTTCACCTGCTGGCAAACTACAATAATTCACCTCCTGTTGTTGCAACACCTGCATGCACCTGTCTCACATATCACTGGGAGAAAAAACAGCTTTGTCATCTAATTTAACTGAACAGGATGACTACACACACACACACACACACACACGTACACACACGTGTATGTAGGTCAGTGTAACACACATACATACACACACACACACATCTCTGGCTCTTTGTTTCAGTGCAGTCGACTGATTCAGTACGTTGGAGAACAACGGACAGTCCACCAGTATTCCACATTAAGTTCAGTTTACTCATGTTTTAGATGATATATGTTGTATCATTTATTCTGTGGCTCTGGAGGGTCACAAGATATTCTTCTTTGTATTCATTGTTTTGTCTTTTTGGGGGAAATATTTGAAACTTGAATCTCCTCATTAATCAGAATCAGCTTTGTTGTCATAAATGTGAACACATACAAGGGATTTGATTCAGTTCAGTTACCCAGAAACAGACAAACAGCTAATTATATAAACATGATTTCATTTTAAAGGGTCACAAGTTCTTATCCTGTCTCTCTGTCTGTCTGTCTGTCTGTCTGTCTGTCTGTGTCTCTCTCTGTCTGTGTCTCTCTCTGTCTGTCTGTCTCTCTGTCTGTCTGTCTGTGTCTCTCTCTGTCTGTCTGTCTCTCAGGTGGACTTCCCCACCTCGTCGTTCGAGGTCCTGTTCAGTACTCCTCCTCCAGCAGACTTCTGTCCTCAGTACGACTTCACTAGACTGGACACCATCAGTCAGATCCAGCTGCAGGACGTCCTCCACAAGAAGGCCGTCTTCTGGTCAGAGACACACACACACAAACACACACACACACACACACACACACACACACACACGGAGATCTGATGGAATGTAACTGTAATGTAAGGAAGGAAGATGGAAGGTCCTCATGTGTCTCTTTGTGTGCAGGTTGACGGTGGAGGACAGGCGTCTTCTTTGGGAGAAGAAGGCCTTCTGTCAGTCAGAGAGTGCAGCTCTTCCTCTGGTCCTGGCCAGCGCCCCCTGCTGGGAGTGGGCCTGTCTGCCGGACATCTACGCCCTCCTGAAACAGTGGGCCTGTCTGGGTCACCAGGACGCCCTGGGACTCCTCCACGCCTCGTACGTCCGTCCCCCCCCCGTCCCCCCCGCTCACTGACACTCACCTGAATGACATCATCGTGATAACATGAGTGACATCATCATGTGTGTGTTTCAGGTTTCCGGACCAGGAGCTGAGGAGGACGGCTGTTCAGTGGATGGACTCCATCTCAGATCCAGAGCTCCTGGACTTCCTGCCTCAGCTCGTCCAGGTCAGATGAGAACTAACGGGAGAGGCTTTTATTTTGTCAGCTGCAGAGAGAACAAAGTGTGACACATCTACAAGTATAACTGATGTTTTCTGTCTGTGTCTCAGGCTCTGAAGTACGAGTGTTACCTCGACAGCTCTCTGGTTCGGTTCCTCCTACGGAGAGCCATCGGGGACATTCGCATCGCTCACTACCTCTTCTGGTCAGCTGATCACACATTTATCATTCATTTTATATGTCGCATATATATATAAATCCCTGTTGGTCAGATCGCAAATCTAGAGTTAGGATTAGTTAAACCAGGTTTAATCCTGTTTGTCTCTCAGGCTGCTGAAGGACAACCTGCAGGACAGTCAGTTCAGCGCTCGGTATCAGCACCTTCTGGCCGCTCTGCTCTGCTGCGTCGGTCGAGGTCTCCGTGAGGAGTTCGACCGTCAGTGCTGGCTCGTCTCCGTCCTCGCCACCGTGGCTCACAAAGTCAGAGACGCCTCGCCGTCCAACAGACAGGTGAGAGGACACTAAATATATATATATATATATATATTGTCTCAAACATTTACTGTACTGGCAAGTTTTTGTATTTTTTTCTATTGTTGGAAAGATTCAATTGTCCCAAATCCAGGATTCCCAATCATCCTTGAAAACCTGGAAAATTATGTAGAAAAGAGTTCCCTTGGAGCATCATTTGAATACGTCTTTAACAAATGTTTGGTTTTGTTACAGTGTGTGCTCAGGGAGGGTCTGGAGGAGATGAAGCAGTTCTTCTCAGTGAACAGCAGCTGCAGACTTCCTCTGAACCCGGCGCTGCTTGTCACAGGAATCAACATCCAGGTACTGAAAGACACACACACACACACACACACACATACACACACACACACACACACACACACACACACACACACACACACACACACACACACACACACACACACACACACACACACACACAGAGACAGACACAGAGTCTAATGTGTTTCCTCGAATGTTCCCATAAACAACCAAATGTACCTGGAGGACAGAAGTGTTCGGTGCTCCGTCTCATGTTGCTTTTATCCTTGTTTTTTTTAGCCCTCGTTAGCGTAATGGCTCTATGGAGGCTAATGTCTGTCCGTCTGTCCGTCCACCACTTTGGTCCAGACTGAAACATCTCAACCACTGTTGGATGGATTGGGATTAATGTGGTTCATCATTCATGTTCCCCTCAGGATGAACGGCAATGACTTTGTTTATCCTTTGACTTTTCATCATGTCTCCAATACTTTGGTAAAGGACCACATACCTGCAGCTTCCCTGTTTGTAAAATGTATGAAACGATGACAACCCTCCATTCAACCTGAGGGTGGCGCTGTCTGACCTGGTGGGCTTGTCTGTATGTCCTCAGGTGTTCAACTAGGGACAAAAATCAGTATATGAATGTATAAGGAAAGCATCGATATTCCAGGAATATTAGGACCACATGGATAAAACCTTTATTTTTTTTTTTGTGGAAAATTCATGCTGCAATCTTTAGACCTATATTTCCCATAATTCTTTTTGGGGGCTGCAACACAAGCCTCGTTTTCAATTTTTTTGTTTTTAGGTAAAATTCAGTCAAATGTTCTCCATTTAAAAAGTATGTTGAATAATATGAATTATTAATTAATATGAGCTGTTTGAAGTAAGTATGTGCAGAGAACTATCACTGGATTACTTTGACACTGAAGAAAAGTTAGAAACATGATAATTCTCAGGCAAGTTCTGCGTCGTCTAAAATCTAAAGGGTTCGTCTTCTGGAGAGCAGGAATAAGATCAGGATACTTCGTGATGATCTGACCAGCAGCTGTTGACATTTCTGTCTTTCTGAACCAAAACGTTTGACGGACAAATGACTGAATTCAATTATTTGAACCATAAATGTGGTTTTAAATCAGTGATCGTGTTCAGTTCTCCTCTTCTTCTGTCTTTTTATAGTCGTGTTCCTTCTTCAACTCAAACGCTGTTCCTCTCAAACTGTCCTTCCAAAACCTGGACTCTGTGGGAGACAACATCAACGTCATCTTCAAGGTGAGTCGTCTCTCCTGTTCTTACCTGTGGTTTTATGTTCTGAAACTGAATAGTTGTCGACGTCTAAAGAGATTAAAACAAGTCTTAGCTCAGGTGGACAGCTGATGTCTCTGACTCTGTCCAGTCAGGAGACGACCTACGGCAGGATATGCTGACTCTGCAGGTGATCCGGATCATGAACAAGATCTGGATCGAGGAGGGTCTTGACATGAGGATGGTCATCTTCAAATGTTTCTCTACCGGCAGAGGACGAGGTATGGACGCACCAAGTGTGTGCAAGGAGGACAGGTGTATCATGCAGGAGGACAGGTGTATCATACAGGAGGACAGGTGTATCATACAGGAGGACAGGTGTATCGTACAGGAGGACAGGTGTATCGTACAGGAGGACAGGTGTATCGTACAGGAGGACAGGTGTATCGTACAGGAGGACAGGTGTATCGTACAGGAGGACAGGTGTATCGTACAGGAGGACAGGTGTATCGTACAGGAGGACAGGTGTATCGTGCAGGAGGACAGGTGTATCGTGCAGGAGGACAGGTGTATCGTGCAGGAGGACAGGTGTATCGTGCAGGAGGACAGGTGTATCGTGCAGGAGGACAGGTGTATCGTGCAGGAGGACAGGTGTATCGTACAGGAGGACAGGTGTATCGTACAGGAGGACAGGTGTATCGTACAGGAGGACAGGTGTATCGTACAGGAGGACAGGTGTATCGTACAGGAGGACAGGTGTATCGTGCAGGAGGACAGGTGTATCGTGCAGGAGGACAGGTGTATCGTGCAGGAGGACAGGTGTATCGTGCAGGAGGACAGGTGTATCGTGCAGGAGGACAGGTGTATCGTGCAGGAGGACAGGTGTATCGTACAGGAGGACAGGTGTATCGTGCAGGAGGACAGGTGTATCGTGCAGGAGGACAGGTGTATCGTGCAGGAGGACAGGTGTATCGTGCAGGAGGACAGGTGTATCGTGCAGGAGGACAGGTGTATCGTGCAGGAGGACAGGTGTATCGTGCAGGAGGACAGGTTTCTTTATTGCTGTAGAACAGGTGAATATCAGGAGGACAGGTGTGTTGTTTCCTGTTCTCAGCTATGATTGACAGGTGTGTTCTCAGCTATGATTGACAGGTGTGTTGTTCTCAGCTATGATTGACAGGTGTGTTGTTCTCAGCTATGATTGACAGGTGTGTTGTTCTCAGCTATGATTGACAGGTGTGTTGTTCTCAGGTATGGTGGAGATGATTCCTCAGGCTGACACTCTGAGGAAGATCCAGGTGGAACATGGAGTCACCGGGTCCTTTAAAGACCGACCGCTGGCCGACTGGCTGCAGAAACACAACCCCACTGATGAGCAGTACGACAAGGTGCACACACCTGGACACACGCACACCTGTACACTCACTCATACACATTACAGATCAGTTCTTTCGCCCTGAGGTTTTAGTGTCTTTGCAGCTTTCGTACACCTATGAAGTTTAATTATTATTATATGGATTGCTAATCGATTAAATAATAATAAATAAAGTCTGACTTTGCGTTCAGGCGGTGGAGAACTTCATCTTCTCGTGTGCCGGCTGCTGCGTGGCGACCTACATCCTGGGAATCTGCGACCGTCACAACGACAACATCATGCTGAAGACCAGCGGCCACATGTTCCACATCGACTTCGGGAAGTTCCTGGGACACGCACAGATGTTCGGGAACATCAAACGGTGAGTCGTGATGTCATATTCATGACACGGTCACAGTAAACTGGATTACAGGTAGAGGAGTTTGTTAGTGAAATGCATCTTGGGAGTCGTAATACAGGTGATATCTCTGACACGGTGCAGGTGTGTTGTTGTGATCTGTGTGTGACTGTTTACCTGTACGTGACTGTTTACCTGTGTGTGTGTGTGATGCGTGTCATGTGACACAGGGACCGCGCCCCCTTCGTGTTCACCTCCGACATGGCGTACGTCATCAACGGAGGAGACAAACCGTCGAGCCGCTTCCACGACTTTGTGGATCTCTGCTGCGAGGCGTACAACCTGATCAGGAAACACGCACACCTGTTCCTCAACCTGCTGGGCCTGGTGGGTACCACACACACACACACACACACACACACAAAGGAGGGGGGAGGGGTGGACAGAATAACAGAAACACCTCGAGAAATCGTAGAAAAAAGACGCTCCTGTAACTGCAGGACCTGATAATCACGTTGTCAACGTGTAAAGCTGAAGTGTGTGTATTTGTGTGCAGATGTTGTCCTGTGGGATCCCTGAACTGTCTGATCTGGATGATCTGAAGTACGTCTACGACGCGCTGAGACCTCACGAGTCTGAGGCCGACGCCACCATGTACTTCACCAGGTACACACACACACACACCTATGATTGTGTATTACCTGTAGCCCTGCCCTACAAAGCCTCGATGCAGTAAAAGCTACATATTTGGTCAAAACTGACTTTTGGACGTCTGAAGAATAATTATGGCTCAGGAATGTACAATTTCTCTAAAACAAAACAGTTAAAGGTAGCTGGTGAGCTAGCCACCGCTAGCGTAGCATCATGTTGCCTGTAATTAGGTTATCAGTTCTGATACTGTCATACATGAAATAGTCACAATAGTCCTTTAACCGTCCTCTCTCTCTCTCTACCGGTGCAGGTTGATAGAGTCCAGTCTGGGCAGCGTCGCCACCAAACTCAACTTCTTCATCCACAATCTGGCCCAGATGAAGTTCGCCTCCTCCGAGGATCGACCCACGCTGTCCTTCGCTCCCAGAGTCCACACGGCGAAGAGCGACGGCCTCATCAGGAACCTCTACATCTGCAGACACATCAGGGCCGCCAGCGCCGGGAAGGCATACGTGAGTCACAGGGATGCTTATTCACGCTTATTCACGTTGTGTATATATATATAATACATTATTGTCGTAGCTAGAGATTAAAAACCGTAAATGTTTTGTTTAATGATTAAACGGGAACAGAACACGTAAAGATAACACGTCCTAAACGTGAGAAAATAAGTTAAACATGTAAATGATAAGATAAGATAATCAAACAGTAAACTAATACTTATTTATGAAGAGGATGAGGGTCCTCACAAGTATAGAAGAAGTACAGATGTGTGTGTGTGTGTGTGTGTGTTTCAGTCGTTTGTAGTGAAGGTGGAGCGTGAGGGTCAGCAGGAGGCGCTGCTGGTTCAGAGGACGTTTGAAGAGTTTCATGAACTTCACAGCAAACTGAGACTCATCTTCCCCTCATCCAAACTACCCAGGTACACACACACACACACATGCACACACAGACACACACACAGAGACACACACACACACACACACACACACTCACACACACGCACGCACAGTAAAAACACAATAAAACAACTAAAGTCATCAGGATTTTATTTTTCACTGTCCGTCTTCTCTCCCACAGTTTCCCGAGCCGCCTTGTGATTAGTCGTTCCCGTGGAGAGGCGACGGCTGACCGGAGGAAGGACGAGCTGAACGGTTACGTGTGGCACCTGATCCACGCCGCCCCGGAGGTCGCTCAGGTCAGTCGCACTCTGACA
>JAVDOI010000006.1:1134749-1169749 GCA_032191485.1 Leptoclinus maculatus | reverse complement strand
GCTTTCATTGGAAAAGAGTTGTCAACACTGGGGTGGTTTTGAGGTTGGATAATTGTTAAAAATATACCGGACCGTCTTGCTAGTTCCTCAAGATTACCAACCTTTAGTGTGAAAGCTAATATTCATGCAGCTAAATATAGAAACATATTTCAGTCTGTTCCTCTCTCTCCCCTCCCGACCCTCCAGCTGGTGTACGAGCGGATCCCCCGGGGGGACCTGGACCAGAGGGTGATCCACCTGCGGGTCCTCGGTGACGGGTCTTTTTGGGAGAACACCCTGCTGGGAGAGACCTTCATCCCTCTGAAGACGCTGGTCCCGGGTCAGCACTGGGTGGACTGGCACCAGCTGGGCGCTGCCGGCTCAGACTCCGCCCACTGACGGACCGGGAAGCGGTGGATTTAAAAAGGGAGAGAAGAAGAGAACCAGTTCTCCTCAGGAGGACAGAAGAAGAAGAAGAAGAAGAAAAAAAAGGAAAGTCCTTTCAAAGTAAAAGCCGTGTGGCTGATCCTCCCTCTGTGTGTGAGGGAGTTTAAGGTTAAAGCAGCAGTTTAACTTCACTAACGTCGTCATTTTTAGTACGTTTGGTTCATTTTAAAGACAAAATCTGGACTTTTATTGAAAATGATGATTTATTTTCATGATCAGGTCCTTAAACTTTAAAAATGTCTGCTGATGTGATTACAAACAAACTGAACAATGAAGTCACTTAAAAGTTAAACTAACTCACTAGTTCTTCTGTTAGCTTCAGATTTAATGAACAATTAATAGAATAATGTCTGAAAGAAGAAAAACAGATGAGAAGTTAAAGATTAATATAATGATTACAATTAAAAGTTTTAGTTTCACACACACAGGTGCATGCTGGGAAATTAAGATGTTTATCAGCAGAAACAAAGGGACGACTGTTCAGAAGTTGGTTCACATTTCACACATTGTTTTTAAATTGTCTAACTTTAATACTGTTTGATTTCTGCAGAAGTGATGAAATACTGAATCGTACCAGAGAGATCATTCGTGGCCAGTCGAGTCATTTTTCTTTTCCAGGACTTTTTTCGAGCTGCTTTTAAAGAATATTCCAGAGACCATTTAGTTTTTTTGCAGCTTTTAGTGTCCTGAAAATAAAACCCCTCAAACGTTCGCTGGGCTTCAGTAGTAGAGACGTTTAAACTGTGTGTCTGTACGAGCAGAGCTTCAGCCTCAATGTTGCTAACAGGATATTTTTATAGTGGGGACGATTTGATTTTTCTATCTGTGGTGCACGAGAGAGAAAGATCCCGTTTGTCTCTCCGGCTCTTTGTTTCCACATTTCATTCCTTAATATTTTTTTTTTTTAATCCTGTGATTTTGTGCTTTTTTTTTAAAAAATGTTTGTGTGGGGGGGGGGGGGGGTTAAGCGGCCTCTCTGGATTCCTGATAATCCGGCTGCAGTGAGTCTAAAGGGAGCTGAGTTTGTCTCCTGCAGGAAACAAACTCCACCGATCTGCTCGGCACTCGCTTCCAAATGTGAAAACCTTGAATCTCAGCATTCTGAGAGAAGCCATGTTTGTTTTTCTCACATATTTGAGGTGAATTGAGCCCCATTGACACTGAACTCGTATCACCCGGAAGGTCTTCTGTGATCTTAATCCCGTGCAAATCTGCCATGTCAACGTTCCTTTTAAATCGTCAGTCAAGTTAACATCAACCTCACTCTTTTCCTAACTCTCACTCTGTGAAGCCGGAGGTTTATTTTGAAAGGACACTGTGCATGTAACGCGTTAATGTGGACATGCCGTCCCTGAGGCGTCCAGGAGTCACTCTGGTAATACTCGTCCTGTACAAATAGGAGCTTTCTTTATACGTCTGACCCTGACGCTCTCCTGTACTTCTTTTAAACGGATCCAATCAATCAACATTGATCACGCCAGAGCCTCTCAGATGTTGTGGAGATGTCCTGTTCATATTAAACTGAATATCTTTGAGAGAAAACAAGACATTTAAAGGCTTCAGTTCAGAGACACTGTGACGGACAATTCTTTTGACATTTTATAGACCAAAACTATGAATTGATAAATCTAGATTATAATCTGCAGATGAATTATTAATAAATAAATAAATACTCTGATGGAGCCCTGGTTAAAAAAACACAAATTAAATTACAGGCGGTGTCAACATGACGGATATATTTAGATTTTATGTTTATTTATTCTCCGTTTAAGATTCAATATTCAAAGACGACCCGACTCAGAGAGAAGAGTGGATTTAGTTTGAAGTGGTTTAAATCTTCTTTAAATGGAGTTCAGCTGTTGTCTGATCTGATGGAGACGTGATGGTTTAAATCATCTACTCTGTTTAAAAAGGGCCGTTTTTTTAAATAGTTTGGTAAACCTGTTGACATGGTGACAAGAGTGATGTGCAGTGAAGGTGGCGACACACTGAGGAGACAGGAGACAGGAGCAGAATGTAAGTTCACAGTGAACTGATCTTTAAGTACTGTACAGACTCAACTTAATAATAAATGTGATTAGGTTTTTTTTTTCCACGGCAGCGTAGTCTGATTTTAGAAGCTCTTTATGATTAATGTGTATTAATTTTATTCTGAACATGTTTTGTATTATTTGCACTACAAAATAAACTTGAATTGAAGAAAAAAAAGGTTGATTTGTTTTCTTTCATCTCCATCTTTTTTACTTTCCTTCACTTTTCTGTTTGTTTCCTCCTTTATCTCCCTGTATCTGAACATCCACTTCTGTCTCCTCCTTCCTTCCTCTAACTCCTCATCTTCTTTGTCCCTTCTTCCCACCACCTCCTCCTCCCTTTTTGCTTCCTTCTTCCTCCTTTCTTTCTTCCTTCTTTCTTCCTCCTCCAAGGCCTACTCCCTTGTCCTGCTCCCTTCTTTGTCCCTTCTTCCTCCATCCTGCTTCGTTCCTTCTTCCCCCCTCCCTTCTTCTTCACCACGTCTTCCTCATCCTCCCTTTTATACTAGATTTAAACATAATACTTATTTACTTTTGGTACATTTTGCTGAGAATACTAGTACTGGAGTATTTTAACATCGCTGTACTGGTTACTGGTGAGCAATCTTCAACCACGGAGGAAGACCATGAAATGTGGTTAAAGCGCTGGAAAAGGAGAAAATATTAAAAAAACTAAGTTAAAGCACAAACTGAGATGTTCTAAAGAAAAAGCATTGAGAGCAACAGATTTTGGATACAAAATGAACAAACTGAACAAACAGCAGGTGGACACATTGATATAATTATTTATTTTTTTACTTATAACTTTCTGTCATGCAAATTGTTAAATTTGGAATCAACCCATGTTTTGTCACCTGTACAGGTAAATATAGTGATTTTTGTCATTTCATCAGAAATACAAATACAGTTAAAATGAAATGTTAAATGTGATATCTTTAATTTTTCCATTAAAAAACAAAAAGCTATAATTTGTACCAGTGCGCACTGACCGGCTGCTGGTAGCAGAGCTGCGGTCCAGATAAGAGACCATCTGTGTGGGAGGCTCACAGCTGATAAACACGTGGCAGCAGTGAAGACCTTGGACTCTCTTTCATTATGTAACCACCAGCAGCAGCACGTCGGACCAGTAACACCGCGACACTCCCTGGTAATAAAGAACGACGAGGTCTTTGTTGACGGTCCCTTAAATTTCTGATGAAATCTCTCACCGGAGCGAGAAGACGGACACACGGAAGAAGCGACACGGCGGTTATAAATCATACTTTTATTCGGGAAAAACCTGGATATTATTATATTAATACCGGAAGGAGATATAAACAGTCTGAACTGAAGAACGAAGCCAACAAATTGTGGTTTTCTGATAGTATATTTCGAATTTGACGTTACTCCCGGTTACAGCTAACCGCTAAAGCTAAGTTAGCTTTGTCCTGCTAAGCTAACCTGCTAGCATCGCCCGGCTGCCGTTGGAATACGCAGACCTCCTCCAGCCCGCCCGTCGCCTTCTTCACGGAGATTAAAAGCAGATAAACAAGTACAAAATGGCTCTTCTATCGTCGTCACATCGGGACTCAACCTCCATGTTTTCTGTCACGAAATTCTCCACCAGAAAGAAGTCCAACCACCACTCTCAGACGAGCGTTAACGCCGCGGAGCGCGCCGGTGTCACGGACGTTATTCCCTGGGTTCCCTCTCGCTGCGGAGGTCGGTAGGTGTGCCAGTCAGTGTAAAAAACACAATGTTTCACTAAAAACACTTTACTTGTATTATACATGGATAATAACTGCTCCTGTTGACCCGGGCTGGAGCCGCTACAAGCCTCCCACAGTTTGACAGCTGTCACATTATAGTCGCTGAACTGCCGCCTGAGATATCTTGTTTTCTCAGGTACGTTGATGTCACATAATTTATATTTTTGCACTTTTGAGTTGAAGAAAAAATGTTGAGAAATATGAGCGGCGAGGGACATTTATCCGGCGGGCAGAGTTCGTCCTCCACGGCCGGGCGTGGAGTCGCCTCTCCCGGGTTGGACGGACAGGAAAGCTCGTGGATCGGCCTGCTGTCTAGGCCCGCGATGGCATTTCTGCAACGATATCTCCCGGGAAGACCACGAACCCCGAACCGGTCTGAAACAGGAGCCGGATGGATCAGTGGGGGTTTAAAAAACAGCTTTGTTGACGAGGAAAGGGAGTTTTTAAGACAGCTGGACGACATGATGCCGCTCACACAGCACCCGGCTCCTCACCTGACATACTTGCGGTGTCAGCACGAGGGAGCATCCGGCCGACTGGAGCCGAGAGGCGGCAGCACGTTAACGTGGTTGACCGCTGATTCTCTGCAGGAAATGGGGATTCAAACAACCTCAGAAGAAGAAATGGACTTAAATCTCTGCCAGCAAACCCAGATTGGATACTTGTCTTCTTCTGTCAGGACTTTTTTCAGCCATGTGCTGTTGAGCTCGGTGTCATCTCAGGAAATAAAGCCCCCAGGTGGGGGTAAAAGCAGGACGTGGTGGGGCAGCTTCTGGGTGGGCGAGGAGAGCAACAAAACAAAAGCACCCGAAACAACAACCGATTCGTTTGGGGGATGGACGCTGGGAGAAAACGCTGGACCGACTGACCTCAAAGAGGTCAACAATGGAGGCCTTCAAACAGTCCAGAACACAGAGGGGTCCACAGGGTCCAGCATCGGTAACCATCACCTGAGCTGTTCAGGAGCTGCCGCCGCCTGCAGTGAGGCGGCACTTCTGACCCCAGATCAGGACAATGGTTACTCCAGTCTGGAGGAGGAACACTTCCAGGTTTGTCACGTGAGCGTGGCCAAAGCCCAGAGTGAAGAGCAGCAGCAGCAGCCGGAGGAGGAAGAGGAAGAGGCCGATTCGGCTGAAATTAGTGCCGCCGTCAAGACAGAAATGGAGGAAGAGACCTCTGAGGAGGAAGAAGAGTCCGTGGAGGCTACCACGCTCACCAACCCCCAGTGCCAAAATAAGGCCATCGCCTTCATCATGGGCTGCCCTTGCAGTGATGACGACAGCAGCAGCCAATCAGACAGTGATGATGATGATGATGATGATGATGATGACGACGATGCTGGTTTTGACAGCGAGGGCTCGTCTGATGAGTCCGACTCGACCGGCGACGAAGAAGAAGATGATGATGATGAAGAGGACGATGAAGACAGTGAGGTGGACTCTGAGGCGGAGCGCCTGTTGAGCTCTCTGTGCCAAAGTGTGGACCCGTACAACCCCCGTAACTTCACCGCCCAGCTGCACACCGTCACCTCCTCCCCGCCCAGGACCATCCCCATCCCCACCTCCACGCCTCCGTCCTCCGCCCAGTCCACCCCGGCCTCCTCTCCTCTCTCCACCCTCACCTCCTCCTCCCCTCCGTCCGGCAGTGACTTCTGGGATGACTCCACCTCTGCCAGCGAGGTGGACGAAGCTGAAAGCCTCCGCCTGTTGAGCTCCTTCAGCTGCTCCTTGGACCCTTACAGCCCGCTTAACTTCCAGGCAACGCTCAGAACTCAAAGGCCCGTTGAGGAGGCAGGGTCCAGGTCCAGGACCAGGACCACCAGGGCAAAGAAGGAGGCCTCCCAGAGTCCTCCTCGCTTCCTCCGCCATAACCCGGCGTCTCCACCCGAGTACAGGAAGGAGGAGGCTGAGGAGAGGCTGGACAGTGGCTTCTCTGAACCCTCCACCTCCTCCGGCTGCTCCACCTCACAGAGCTGCAGCACGACCAAGAAGGTCAGTTTGTTTGTTTTATTCACAATTGTCTGTCTCTCTCTCTCTCTCTCTCTATTTTTACGAATACTAATTTAATGTCTTTGTAAAATTACTTTCACTTCAAATGAAACAACCAGACAGGGAAGAAATCAGAAAATGTTTAAAATTGTCTGTCTTCAAATGTCTTTTGTCTCCAACAAACGGTCCAAAACCCAAAGAGCCTAAAGATATCTGAGACGTTGAGGAAACCAGATAATATTGTATTAATGATTTTAACATATTGATTGACTTTCAGAATAACTGCAGATTTAATTTTCACATAACTCCGTGATTTAGTAGACAAACATCGCTCATAGATCTTCATCATCAGGATCACATTAAAACCTGAAAACCGAGTCAAAGGAGCCTCTTGTCATTGTAGGATGTAAAGTACAGTTTGAATTGTATTCAAGCCAAAAGAATATTGTTATATACTTGTATATTGTTCATATATTTTGGTCACCAGTTATCTTAAAGGGATCAAAACAAATGCACAACAAAGAAGTTTCTTCCAACAAAATGTTACAGAACATGAAGATTTTCTACAAACTGAGTAAATTAGCATAATAACCACAAGACAAGAAGGTATTAGTATTTTTTATTATATTTGTACTGAACCTTTCTAACGAGCACGGATGTTGAAATACTTCACTCAAAGAGGAATCGCAGGTTCTCAAATTTTTGTAAGATCGTTTTATTTCCTTTCAGCTCATGCTGAAGGTTGTTTTTTAATAATCCTGAAACACAACCTGTCTCTCTCTCTCTCTCTCTCTGAGTCTCTATTTCTCTCTCTCTCTCTCTCTTCCTCCCTCCCTCCCTCTCTGGGTGTTTCTGTGTTCCTGCTTCCTGAATTAAGGGTCTCATTTTACTGCAGTGACTCATGTGCTCAAACATGTTGACTGGAACTGAAACACACAAAGCAGTTTATTCATCAGGACAAAGTCCCTCAGAGTCTCTGTTGATTAATAAAAACTCATCTGTGATGTTTGATGTAACTGATGTCAGAATGATTTAATTAAAACATAAAACCAGCAAAGTAAATAAGTAAAGCAGCAGATGTTCATCCATAAGAAGGAAGGAGAAGAAGGAGCTCATTTTAGTGTAGTTTAATCTATAGTAATACATCATCATTTATTAGGTATTTATATATACGGGACTCTTTTTCTTGTTTCAGGTCCGTTTCTGTGACGATGTGGAGGAGTTCTTTGCCAGCTGTGGTGAGGAGGAGGAGGAGGACCGGCGGGGTCCCTGGGAGGAGCTGGCCCGGGACCACTGCCGGTTCCTGAGGCGCTGCCAGGAGGTGGAGCAGAGCATCGCCTTCTGTCTGCAGCCACAGCACCGACACCTGGTGTACCACCGCCTCTACGTCCAGGACGCCTGAGGACCATCGATCTGTCTTCTACGTCCAGGACGCCTGAGGACCATCGATCTGTCTTCTACGTCCAGGACGCCTGAGGACCATCGATCTGTCCTCTATACATATAATAAAACTGAGGGTTGATCTGTCCTTGATGTCTGAGCTCAATCTGTCTTTTACATCCTGGACACCTGAGGACAATTGATTCGTCCTCTATCTCCTGGACAACTGTGGGATGATCTGTCCTTGATGTCTGAGCTCAATCTGTCTTTTACATCCTGGACACCTGAGGACAATTGATTCGTCCTATATGTCCTAGACAACAGAGGACAATCAATCTGATCTGTCCTCTACGTCCTGGGACGTTGTAGGTCAACACCTGTGTCCTACTGAGGAAATGAGAAGCTGCACTTGTTGAGCAGTGAGACACTATAGAGACACAGAGGACATGTGGACAGACTGAGAGCTGCTGGACTCTTTACTGACTTCTTCTTCTCTGTTTTGTTTCTGCAGCTTCGTCTCTGGACTGAAACACGATTCAAAGCCGCTTCATGACCGACTGCTTTAGTAAAGTACTGGCTGGTGTCCTGAAGCGCTTCACTGTTAGTAGAGAAGTCGTCACCGTGTCCTGGTGGGACAGCGTCCTCCTCTTTATTTTTATCTCTGGAGACGGAGAGACGTCTAAAAATATCTGCAGCTGTTCCGTTTGTGTAATCATCCAGTTTACATTTTCACTTTTAGTGCTGATGATTAAATCACAGAAACAAGCGGCTGTTTTTATCAGGAAAAAGATTAAATACAGTTTTTCTTATGTATGTAAAACATTATTTAACTCTTCAGACCCCCAAAAATCCATCAAATGAAACAACGTTGTTTTCATTATCGATTTAAATGATTAGATAAACTAATCTACTCATTTATCGTCAAAAAATAGTGAAAAAAGTCCTCAGAGTCTTGTTTTGTTCGTCACCGGCAGAAAGTCGGTTCACTAAGATATATAATATAATATATATATATATATTATATTATATATATTTACATTTGAGACTGTTAAAAATGGAGTAATCGATCATCAGACTAATCCACTAATCGATGAATTGATTCTAATGATTTCAGCTCCACATGGAACACACTTCTGTTAAATGAATTGTTTTATTATTATTGATCTAATCAGCAGCTTCTTTCTGTGACTCAGATGTACAGTCGAGGACTTCCTGATGACTCGTTCGTCGTCACAGAAGAAGAACCGGATGAAACCAGTTTGAGGACGATTCAGGTGTTTCTTTATAAGCTTCTAGTTTAACTTCAAAGCCAAAGATTTAAAGCTCGTGTGAGTGACGTGAGGACGAACTGAAGTGTTGGAATCTGATCGATTTGCATGAATCGATCTCATTAGTGTAGAATAAAGCTCCTCTACCTGCTCCTCCCACTGATCACTGATAATCAATAGTGTTCTTCCTCTAATCAGTATATTAATCTCTGGTATTAAACGTTCCTTCTCACCTGAAGAAGAAGAAGAAGTGTTAATTAATGAAACAGCTGCGCGACAACTTTAAACAACTATTTATATTCAGAACTAAGACCACGAATGTTGGCAGTAGTATTGATTTGATATAATTTAAACATTTATGGGTTGATTTTAAAGTGAATGCATCGTGTCGACTGTGGAGAAGAAGATCTAAAGAAGTGAATAAAACTAACTGTTACTAATTTAATCAATTCATTCATATAAAAGGGAGAAAAATGCACTATTATAACGTCTCTGCTCAGATATTCAGTTCTAAAAGCAAAGAAAAGCTATTTTTGGGGAACTTGTATTAATAACATTCTAACGTTCCTCAAATCTGGTCTTTATTAATAAACTATTTTTTATTAAACTGTTCGCATGAACGTGTTTAATAAAACTAAGAACCGGCAGCCATTAGAAATACAGCAGCAGATATTATCTCGTTATATTCACGAAACAAAAAATCACAACAAAGTCCTTTTTATAAAGTCAAAACTAAAGTTATTTACTCTGATGTGACGACGCGTCGATGCTTCAGTGTCAGTTTAATTTAATCTCCTTACACATAAACATATTTTAAGTTTTAAAATCATTCAAATTACATTTGAGAGCAGCAGAAATGTGTTTTTGTAACATGTGACCTCGTCAGTAAACTGTAATGACGAACGTTGAACTGTTATCTTTCATAAGTTGAATATCAGTTTTCTTTAACACATGAAGGGTTTCTGCTCTCGATTTGCATTTCCTGTGACTCCTTCAGATTAAAAGTCCTGTTAAATGCTTTTATTGTGACGCTGCATCAGTAGGAAATGTTCGTATTGCAAATGTATAAATGTTGTAATACTTTCCTCATTGGGCCGTTGCGTTACCTCCTTCAGCTTCAACAGATACTGACGTCTTTATTTACATGGAATCCTTTGAGAACCACTTTTAAACCTTAAAGATGTGACCTGAAACTGAAAAAAAAAACAAATATTTATTTTCATGATCTCCTTTTATCTAAAAAACAAAAGAGGAACCGACAGTTTCATTCAACAACTCATCGTTACTTTAAGAGCTCCACAGGTGACGTGGGTGATATGTTTATTAATGCTGAGTCAGGAGTTAAATAGTCTGTTAGAGTGTCTCCATGTTGCACTAATATAATATAAATATATATATATATAAGACACGTGTAGACACGAGGATCGTGTGACAGATGTTTGGTGTTTGTCTTCTGTCAGCTGATGTTGTCGTGACTAATAATTAATGATCAGAAGGAAAATGACACATTTTAAGTATGTTTTTAAAGGAGTCCAAAAGGAGGCGCAGGTGGAATCGTTTGGTGTTTATTTTAGTCATAAGAAAAGCTTTTTATTTTTCTAATGCTTTGTGTGGTGGGTAACTCATTCTGCGTCATCGTTTCCTCACAACTGAATACGACCGATTTGAATATTAAATCAATATTTAATGATCACACACTGGCTCCTTCTTGCTTTGTTTTTCTCCTTCTACATTTTCACTGACGATCAAGTCTGACGTTCAGTTTACAGATGAAATGGTTTTTAAATGTTGCAGATGTTTAATGTTCCTAACAGATGTGAGGCTGTAGTTTGTCCAGCAGGGGGAGCTGTTCACTCACCCAGAGGAGCTGCAGGAGAGACGGGTAAACACAGCGCCACCTTCAGGTCTCACTGTTCATCTCTGAGCTGCAACGTCTCAACATCTAGTTCATGGATTGTATGTGGTGGGTCATTCGTGTTCCCCTGAGGATGAACTGTAATAACTTTGAGCCTCTCGACTTTTCTATCATTTGAATGCCTCTAATGCTGATGTTTATGACTGAATACCTGTAATAATATATTATATATATTTGAGACTTTTCAACCTCAGCTCCCAAAATACTTCTATAATAAAACAATAAAACTGTTTAGCCAAAAAAAAAAAAGGACAAAAATGTTTGATCCCACAGCCGTTACAGTATCAAATTGAATTTTATATATATATGTATTTTTTTTTTTCAAAACTTATTTTTTACTATTTTCCATGAGTTTATTATACATGCTGTTCTCCTGGTTTACACTAGGGGCTGCTGTATTATTGAGCACTTGATAAATAATAAATGACATAACCCTGTGTTTAAAATAAATAATAGGTAAACGGCAACAAATTAAACATTTTTTATGTTTTTTCTTTTCATTTAAACCAAACTCGTGTAAATAAACATTTAAAAGGGTTACAAATATTTTAAATGAATGAACATTTTATATTTATGATCAGGACTGAAGTGGTGAAAGAGGAAAATAATACAATTATTACATCGGAGCAAGAAAACAACGTCACTGCAGAGATACTTCTGCTGCTGATCTATAATATCTGACTTTAATAAAAGGACGATCAGTTGACTCCTTTAATTCCTGTCAGCTCACACGCTGCATATAAATCATTAATGGACACCATGGATGAAAATCTGATGGAGAGAATATTTCAAACTTCCACAAGTGAAAGCTCTGGAAACAAGTACATAGAAAAAGTAGTAAGTGGAACCTTTTTTATATTCAACTCCTCTTTTAATGATTTGTTCTGTCCTCTCCAGTTCATCAGAGTCTAACGTTAATAAAAACACATAAATGTCTCTAATGCATCTAATTTATTACTCTTATTGTTGTAATAGCTAATGGTCCTTCTAATGCGTGTTGAGTTGTCTTCTTTATTTCTGCCTCAGTTCAAGTCAAACAGGAAGTTGAAGGACTCGGTCTCATTTCTCCGTCAGACTCTCCTCCACAGTCCGGTCCTCCTCCAGCTCCACCAGGCCCTGCAGGTATTTGATGTACCTGATGGCGGCTCTCAATGTCTCCACCTTGCTGAGGCGCTTGTCGGCGCTCTGACCCGGCAGGTGGTCCCTCAGTTTGGCGTAGCCCTGGTTCACGCACCGCACCCGCTGCCGCTCGCGCTCGTTGCGCTTCTGGATGAACGCCGGCTCAAAGGGACACTCGTAGACGCTGAAGTGTCCGTGGTGGTGGTGGTGGTGGAAGGGGGTCAGGTAGGGGCCCCTCAGAGGGTCCATGCCGGAGGGGTAGAGGAGGAAGGGGACGGAGCCGGACAGAGAGTTCTGAGAGATGCCGCGGTCCTCACGGTGACCAGCAGGGGGAGACACACCGAAGCTCAGGTAAGATGATGGAGAGAAGGTGGAGCTCATCATGTGACCTGCACGGACCACAGACCAGGAAACACACCGCACACCTGTAAACACACCGCAGACCAGTAAACACACCGCAGACCAGTAAACACACCGCAGACCAGTAAACACACCGCAAACCTGTAAACACACCGCACACCTGTAAACACTCCGCAGACCAGTAAACACTCCGCAGACCAGTAAACACACCGCAGACCTGTAAACACACCACAGACCAGTAAACACTCCGCAGACCAGTAAACACACCGCAGACCAGTAAACACTCCGCAGACCAGTAAACACTCCGCAGACCAGTAAACACTCCGCAGACCTGTAAACACACCGCAGACCAGTAAACACACCGCAGACCAGTAAACACTCCGCAGACCTGTAAACACACCGCAGACCAGTAAACACACCGCAGACCAGTAAACACACCGCAGACCAGTAAACACACCGCAGACCAGTAAACACACCGCAGACCTGTAAACACACCACAGACCAGTAAACACACCGCACACCTGTAAACGCACCGCAAACCTGTAAACACACCGCAGACCAGTAAACACACCGCGGACCAGTGAACACACCAGGGACCAGTAAACGCAGACCAGTAAACACACCGCAGACCTGTAAACACACCACAGACCAGTAAACACACCGCACACCTGTAAACACACCGCAAACCTGTAAACACACCGCAGACCAGTAAACACTCCGCAGACCAGTAAACACACCGCAAACCTGTAAACACACCGCAGACCAGTAAACACTCCGCAGACCAGTAAACACACCGCGGACCAGTGAACACACCAGGGACCAATAAACGCAGACCTGTAAACACACCGCGGACCAGTAAACACACCGCAGACCTGTAAAACACACTGCGGACCAGTAAACACACAGCAGACCAGTAAACACACCGCGGACCAGTAAACACAGACCTGTAAACACACCACGCACCAGTAAACATACCGCGGACCTGTGAACGCACCGCGGACCAGTGAACACACCGGGGACCATTGAACACACCAGAGACCAGTGAACACACCACAGACCAGTAAACACACCACAGACCAGTAAACACACCAGTGAACACACCACAGACCAGTAAACACAGACCTGTGAACACGGACACAGACCTCAGTGAAGCGTCATCCTGCTGACCTGCAGAGACACAAACAGACAGAAACAACAGTGTAAATATATACTATATATAAATATTTACACTGCTGTAAAGGTTGTAATCTCCTCCCACAAAGATGATTGTGTCCCCTCAGATGTCTGAGAGGACTACTACTATATTTCTGAATGGTCGTTGATGCTTTTAGCTTGTAGAAAATCTTCTAAACTAATAGACGTTATTTATTTTCGTACAAAGAGAACAAAACGCTGTACGACGAAGAGACAAAGATCCCTCTGAGCAACGGTTCAATAAGAACAGAAGAAATCAAGCTTCAAAATGTGTGCAGATTTAATTAGCATCAGCTTTCTGTTTCAGTGTCGAGTGTTTCTTGTCACTGAAACAGAACGCTGTTCTTTAAACTTCACAATAGAAACAGAAGGTTTGTTTATTGTTAGCACTATTGGAATATAAGCTGAACAAAGAAAAACAGACCAAATACATATTTAGAGCCCAGTTGCACCGTAGTGGTTCGATAATGATCGAGGGTCACCGACGCTTTTCTGGACTGGAAAACTAATTTTATTTCAGCCTGATTTTCATGGAATCTGTTGGAAGGGTGGTGCATGGGCCGAGGAGGAACCCAGTACACTTTGGAGCAGATACGAATCACGGGGCGGATGCACACATTTCTTTCATTTTGATACATTTCGAGAGAGTGCATGGTCCTGGTGAAGGTCTGCGCTCTCCGAGTGTCCTTCTACTCTTTTTTTGTGAAGCACGGTGCATCCGTGAATGAGTGTGCTCCTCTGCGTCTGTCCACGGCTAATCTCTAATTCTGCTTCAGCAAACTGCATAATATTTTTGGTACCCCGTTATGGCTGCATGCTTAAGGACCTCTACTGGTTACGGTGACTCACACTTTCTCAAAACACCTTTTATTGGCCGTTTTATACTCACTGCTGAGTGCATCGCCGACCCCGAGCCAGAGAAACGGAGTGGCAGAAACATATTTCTTATTGTTTTGGACGGTGTGTTTGGCTAAAGGCTAACGGAACTACCAGTACACACGCTGCTGAGTACATCGCCGCCACTCAGCATTGAGGTGAGTTTAATTTTGTTTTTGGCAAGATTGTATAAAATGTTTAATACAACAACTTCGAGCCGATTGCCTGCATACATCGCCGCTTGTTTTTGATTTTTAACGACAAATTGTTGGTTGTATTCAATCAATCAATCGTCGTTGAAGACACAAGTGGTGGAGATCGGCCCTCTACTGAGTGCACCTTTCTTGTTATATCCTGTCAGACTTAACTACCTCAGATTCATTAATCAGCTGTTGAGGTTTCAAACCGAGGAAGCTATCGTAGCTCATTAGCTAACATCCAGTTTTATTGAAGCTCCTCTGTCCGAGTATAAACTGGTTTCACACAGTTAGCAGACAGGAAGTCATCGTACTGATGCAGCTATGTGTCACTATACAGTGTGGGGACTTATTGTAATGTTAGCCACTGAGCTAACTAGCATGCACACTGAATGAAATAATGAGAAATCCAGAGAATTAAATGTCATGAGGAGTAAACGGAAGAATGGCACCTTCCCAGCTAGCTAGCATGTTAGCGGCTAGCTCTCCAGCTACAGTAGCTCACCAGCTAATTCTGTAAGTCAACGTAGAAACCAGACTTTTATTTTAGTGTTCTAATAATGACACCGCTGAAGACTGATATGTGGACTTTGAGTTTGTATAGTCGAGACCAAACTTAGTCACAAATGTATTAAAAAACACTTTAACTTATTTCGTTATTTATTCACAAATGAGAACAGTGTTTTACTTAAAAGTACTTATACCACAGTGTAGAAATACTCCTTTACAAGTATTTTAGTAGTGTGAAAAAGTAAAATTACTCATCATGCAGAATATACTATTTCAGAATAATAAGTGGATTATAATTATTGATGCATTAATGTTTATCACTTTAATGGTCCAGCTGGTAAAAGTGGAGCTCATTTTAATGACTTTGTACTAATAGTATAGTAGTTCAATAATGCATAATTATTATTATATTAGTTAATATATTTTGTATTAACAGTACAAATGTTCAAAGTAACTAAAGCTGTCAGATAAATAGTGGAGTTCAAAATTGTTGAGTTGATTAAGTATAAAATATAATAAAAACAGAACAGACAAACGGATTAAAACGACCCCTGAAAGCTGTAAACAAGCTTATAACAAATCTACCTAATATACAAACATGACCTACAGCTACACACTATATACATATAATATACAAACCACAGTGTGTGTGTGAATATATATATATATATATATATATATATTATATATAAAATATGAAATGAGATGCAGGGATGTCTTTGTCTCACCTTCAGATGCTGCTGCAGTGTTTCCTCCCGTCTGAGGCAGCAGGATGAAACGCTGAAGCTTTACCTGGCTTTACTCGCTGAAGCTCCGCCCCTCCAGGTGTGTGACAGGACGTCAGGTAACGAGACAGGACCGAACACGTATAAAACATTCGATTCTTTGAGTTTGTTAAATGATGGAACATTAAACACGGCGTGATGGAGCTGAGAGGAAACCGATCACTGACTTGTTTGTTAAGAAACAACAACACGAGCTCCCTGTTTCCATGTTTCTTACTGTTTTCAGCATCAGATCAGGTGTGAGTGTAAATCTGCTCTTTGGAGTCATATTTGTTCCTGCAGTCGAAACATCAAAGAGCATCGACGGATAGAAATGAGTGTTTGCAGTTTCCTCTTCCTAAATCCAGTGTTTCCAGATGAAAGACATCAGCGACACACACCCTTCCTGTCATCCTCTCATCACACAACACACACTGATGACTGTTTACACACACACACACACACACACACACACACCTGTAACCTGAGAGTTACCTGCAGTGAACTGAACAGTTCATACACAACAGTTTGTGTGATTAAGAGAAAAGACTTCAGAAATCACAACTTCATACACATTTACTAAACTTATTTATGCTCTTCTCTTAATAATAATAATAACATTTTATTTAAGGAGCATTTTTCAAGACCAGGTAGGTAAATTATTCATTATTTATGTATTTTCAATCACTCTATGTCCATGATATAATACCCATAATATAATGCCCACAATATCATGTCCACAACACCCAGGAGAACAGGAGGGTCACACTCATCAGTTTGGAGTACCCGGACTTCTTTGAGTCCCTGGGTGGAGTCCTGGAAAGGGCGCCGACTGGGGACTCTAGTGCTGCTGAGGGACTTCAACCTACAACATGGACAACGATGGAGAAACCTGGAGGGGGGGGGGGGTTAGGAGCACCAGCCTGCCTGATCTGAGTCGCGTCCAAAGGGGCCAGCTGAGGTGGTTCTGGCATATGATCAGGATGCCTTCTGGGCTCCTCCTTTTTTCTTTTTTTTTTTTCTTTTTTCCGGGGACGTCCAACTGGTAAGAGGCCCCGGGGTAGACCCAGAGCACGCTGGAGGGACTTTATATCTCGTCTGGCCTCGATTGAAGTCCACAATATTGTGACCACAATATAAAATACTGAAAAATAAGTAACTTAAATCACATGGACACGCATCAAAACACTCACCTGCTGTCCAAAATAAAAGTAGACTAAACATCACTCAAGTTCAAGTTCATACCATCTGAATAACTGTATGATATGAACATAATGAGCAACTAAACATAAACATATCTTATCGACCTGTAACTTTGAAGATGAGACTTATTTATTCCCATTAACACGCACACACACACATACACTAACACGCACGCACACACACACACACACACACACACACACACACTGAACAACAACATGTTGTCAGACTGTGTCACTCAGTCTTCAAAAGCTGAGACCAGGAAGTGGTCACATGTTCGGTCTGTTTTTAACTTTGAAAGGTGAAGTCAGAGTGACGTCATCAGTCAACACCTGCAGACTGAAAACACACACACACACACAAACACACACACAGAGCTGCAGCTACTTGAGAGGCAAGAGACTGAATACTACTGTGTGTCTGTATGTGTGAACATCCATCAACCAAACTGTCAAACGAGTCTCAACAAACTGCAATAATATCCACAAGCTAACACGCTAACAGGCTAACAAGCTAACAGACTAACAAGCTAACAGACTAACAAGCTAACAGGCTAACAAGCTAACAAGCTAACAGGCTAACAAGCTAACACGCCTGACTCTGGCACATGAACCAACCTGTTTCCTGCTCCGTCCTAATCTCTCCATGTGTGTGTGTGTGTGTAATAAGGGCGTTCACATGCAGGAGTGTGTTCCGCGTGTTTTAATGTAACATCAAAGATGAAGCTGAAACTCAACATGCAGAGACTTGAAGAATCCAACATGTCCGCTCTCATTGTTACTGAAGTTAACTACCTGCTCGATTCATTTATTTCACTCAACTGTAAACACAAGTAGTTATGATATTAATATTGTCGTTCCAGAGCTCTGTGTTGGCTGCTTCTGTTGCTTATTTGTGTTTTTATTAGTTACAAATATGAGTTAAACATTGAAGCAGGAGACAAATAAATGAGATGAAATCTGAAAAGAAGACAAATACTATCCTCTAATAACAACAAACAAATACCAATGAAAGGTTTTACACGTTTATTTAAAAAGATGTGTTTACATTTCAAACAGAATAAAGAAATATAATTGTTTAATTATTCAATCATTGACACTGAGTTTAAAACAATTTAACATACTTTAATGAACAAATATATCATTTTATACTGTAATATAATGAATTTATGTTTCTCTATGAATTACTGATTTAGCCGATAGATGATTCAATAATTTTTAACAAAATCCCAAAATGCTGCCGTCAAACACAAAGAAAGCAAACAGAGAGCTGCAGATGACGTATTTTTGTCGTCCGACTCCAGAAGTTCCCTCGACTAAAAGTCAAAGCAGTTATTGATAAACTCCTCAAGTCTTTATTTGGATCCCATCACCTTCCGCAAAGTGGTTCCTGAGGTCTACATCTCTTTTCCCACATCCTCGATTCCTTTCCTCGCCTCCTCTCCTTGTGTCTTAGTACTTTTAAGGAATAAACATCGTAAATATATTCATCCTCTTCATCTCTAACTGCTCTGTTACACTGTTACACAGACCTTCAGTGGTGAGATCTTCACTTCATCTTTAGTGCTAATGTATGGAAACATCCTCTCAGTGAAAGTGTGTTTGAAGGTGTGTATGTGTGTGTTAGTATCAGGATCAGAGAATGACAGCCTTCCTCTGTTCCAGTCCAGATTCACTCTGATCCTCTGGAACGTCTTCTGCACTAAGAGATCAGTGAGTCGACCTGGTGGTGACCATGCTGAGTATTTATCTTGATAGAACCATATTCTCCATAATCCAGACAGTGTGAGTCCCTTCCTCTGGACAGACTCTGCTGACACACCCAGTGACCAGGCTGTACTGTCTCCTACCTCGACATCCCAGCTGTGAGTCCCTGAGTTAAATCCCTCAGAGCCCAGAACAGACCAGTGTTCATCAAACCTCTCTGGATTATCAGGAAGCTGCTGTCTCTGTCCTCGTCTCACACTGGTCAGATCTTCAGACAGGATGAGTTCTGGACGAGCAGTGTTTGGGTCCAGAATCACAGGAGTGTAGGAGACCATGTCCTTCATCTTGTTCCAGATGTTGAAGGTCAGGTTGCCCAGGTGTTTGGCCTCGTCTATCAGAGCTCCTGAGAGCAGCTGTGGATACAGCAGGGGGCGCTGCTGGACTCTTTCCACTGCAGCCTTGTAGTTGATCAGGAATGAGACGTCTTCAGCTCTCAGCTCGTCCTCTGTGGCTCTGACTGTGTCTGAAAGAGCTGCTATCTCTCTGCTCAGAGCCTCCATCTTCTCCTTCATCATCTGACTCTTCTGCTCCTCTTCCTCCCTCAGTGCAGCCATCCTGGCCTCCTCTTCCTCCTCTAGAAACTGGTGAAGCTTCTTAAACTGCTCCTTAATCTTCCTCTCTGTGCGTCGGGCCTGGACCTTCATGTGTTTTGCTGTTTGATCATACTTCACTTTAACTTCTTCAAAAACCTTTAACTTCTTCTTTAAGGGCTCCAGAGTTTCCTGAAGGTTCTTCTTGTGTTGTCGAGCAGCTTCATCGATGGGTCTGAATCTGTGGTCGCTGTGTTCTTCTGAATCTCTGCAGACGAGACACACTGGCTGCTGATGGTCCAGACAGAAGAGTCTGAGTTTCTCAGAGTGCAGACTGCAGAGAGTCTCTGAAGCTCTCTGATCTCTCTCCAGTAAGAAGGACTCACACAGGTTCTTTAACGCCAGGTTACAAGGTGGATCCTTTGAAGATCTTCTCTTACAAACTGGACACTCCTGAGTTGGTTTCTCTGTCCACCAGTTCTTCAGACAGTCTTTACAGAAGCTGTGGCTACATGACAGAACAACAGGACCTCTAAAGACTTCACGACAGACCGGACAGCAGAGATCCTCCTCTGATCTGGAAGCCATTTTGTCTCTGAGTGAAGCTGAAAACACAGAAAGTACATCAGTCATGGCTCCCCTCCCTCCTCTACTAACTTCACTGTTTGTAGTCAAACTCACATTCAGTGTGTGGAGCGTCAGCAGGTTGAAGCAGCGGTGTTGTAGTTTTCCTCTTTTCTCTCCTGTAGCTGAACTCACTCAGAGGAAGTTGTTAGTTTGGTCTGAAGGTGAATCTGATCGTCTCTCTCTCAGTCTGTGTGTCTCTTTAGTGAGGAAGAATCACAAGATGTTTGTCTCAGGTGAGTCAGGTGAGGGGTGGAGCTTTGTCACTCCTCCTCTGATAAACTCTTCACCTGTAACACAGGGGTGTGTTTCATTCCACAAACACCTACCACACCTCTACAGCTCACTGGTTAACAGGTTTAACCTCATTTTATCTGCATAAGGAACATTTTCATAAAAAGTCAGCAGCTGGTAGAAGTACTTCAGTACTTCAGTACATTAGTACATTAGTCCTGCAGTACTCTAGTACTTCTACCTGTAACTGTCCTCAGTTGAAGTCACAGCTTTGTAATGAAGTAAAGCCCCAGTTCCACCGAAGGCCGGATGTCCCCGGATGTCCCCGGATCACCTCGGATAAAAAGAGGTGAGAACCGGGGTGATCCGCGGTGAACCGGGGTGATCCGGGAAGGAAATCGTCCCGGATGACAACACATTTGACATGTTTCCCGGTTCTACTACGGTTCTACTATGGTTCCGCCACGGATCACCCCTGTTCAAGCCTGGTTCATCCCGGATGGCCACGGTTTGACCACGGATGAGCACGGTTTGACCACGGATACGCCACGGACACGGCCCGGATGCGTCCCGGACGAAGCGTCAGGGTATAAATAGTTCTGATTTTCAGAGACAAAATCACTCTTCCGAAAATATTTGAAAGGACAACAACATGCCGAAAATTAAACCCAAGAAGAAGGCGATGACTGCTGCAAAGAAGAAAGCTGCTGCTGCAGCAGCAGAAGAAGAAAAGAAAATAAGATAAGAAGAATCTTCCTCAGACGACAACAACACGCCGAAAATTAAACCCATTCGGGGTGCTCCGGGGTGTCAACTAGCTCCCATTTCATTCCGGATGAACACGGTTATGCTACGGTTCATCCCGGTCTTACTACGGTTCATCCCGGATGCGCTACGATCAACGCCGCCCCCCTCTCCATTCCCGGATGTCCCCGGATGTTAGTTGTACGTCCGACGAGCCGCTCGTCTTCCCGGATACGCCGCGGATGGCCGCGGATGGCCACGGTTCAGCACGGATGGCCACGGTTTTACTATGGCTCATCACGGAACGTCCCGGACTGACTACGGTTTCACTACGATTCCACTCCCAGATGACCCCGGATGACCCCGGATCTGATCCGTAGTGTATCCGGGGACATCCGGCTTTCGGTGGAACTGGGGCTGTAAATCTTTTTCATAACAAGTCAGCAGCAGGTAGAAGTACATCAGTACATTAGTACTGCAGTATATTAGTACTGCAGTACTCTAGTACTTCTACCTGTAACTGTCCTCAGTTGAAGTCACATCTTTGTAATGAAGGTAAATCTTACCGTCTGTCTGTCGGTGAGTCTCTTCTCACTGAGAACTGAACAGTAACAAACTGTTTCCTGTTTGTCTCAGATGATGTCATGTAAGGGGCGGAGCTCTGTCAGCCCTCTGATGTGTTTCATCTTAAAAGGGAACAAATGATAAATATGATCAATAAGATCATCACTCTGCTCTGAGATCACGTCTTCATGTCAACTTAACTTTAACGGAACAAACACAAAGAAAACACGACCAGAGTAAATTCATGTTCACTGTTTCTGTCAGTTTTTACTTTGTTTTAAATCATGTTGTTGTATTTGTCTTCTATTTATTCTCATTGTGTCTGATAGAGGCGCAGCTCTCTCCCTTAAAACCCAGAGTCTCTTCTGGTGTAGCGTCTCTCAATAGTGAGAACATCTGAAACCTTCTGTTGCTGCTCACCAGCTGCTCTGGGGCAAAGGGACGAGCGACCTCAAGCCGGTCCTTTAGTTGGTAGCTGTCGGGTAGCTCCCTGTGGAGGTCCTGAGCTTCCAGTGCTGCATCAGGAGAACTGGGATTCAACCAGTGGGTTCCTGTCAGGTGGCAACCTCCGGTTCTGAAAAGTGAAGCTATTGCTGAAGTGTCTTAAAGCTGCATTCTCTCTAATGTCCACCAGGGGGCGACTCCTCTGGTTGTATAGAAGTCTATGAGAAAATTACTCTACTTCTCTCTTGATTTATTACTAGGGGTGGGGGAAAAAATCGATACAGCATAGTATCGCGATATTGTATCGATACACGGAAGCCAAGTATCGATCTTTTATTATATAAACTATAAACTTTTTGGGACTAGAAAAATAAAATCAATTTCTTTTTCAGTCCACTAGATGGTGCTGAGTTGTTCTCTGGTGAGGTCAGCAGAGGTCCCGGGTCAGCGTGATTGGTAGGAAGTTGGTCAAAACAAAGATGGAGACATCGGAGAAAGAAATCAGAAATGCGCCGTCCGCGTTTAAATCAGACGTCTGGACTCATTTTGGATTTTTTAACAAGGAAGGGAAGAAGGACATGAATATGACACATGGATATGACTCCGTCACGGCGTTTTTTCACCGAACACAGCCGTGCCCAAGCTCTACAGAGAAGAGAAGCTTAAAGTTGAGCAATCTTTGAGTACAGCAGAAAGAGTTGCATTAACTTGCGATACGTGGACGTCAAGCACAGTGGATTCCTATGTGACTATAACTGCACAATATCTCAGGAGGACTGGCGACTGCTGTCTCACGTTTTCTCCAAACTAGAATCGTACACGTAAGTCACACCGGGGCAAACATGACAGACCTGCAAAATGCAGCACAAGAATGGGGGATTGACGACAATAACCTGGTGGTTGTAACCCGGCAACGCTTCTAACGTGGGCGTTGCCGGTCAGTTAGCGGGATTCTTGCATGTGAAGTGTTTCGCTCACACGCTCAATCTGTCCTCACAACGGGGGTTAAATCTGCCAACAGTAGCCAGGCTCATGGGGAGAGTGCAGCGCATAACTGTCTCTCTGCCCTCGACGTCCACGCATCTCAAGTTATACTGAGTTATATAAGTCATATATCTTACTTATACAAGTTATAGACACGTTTGCATTCAGTTAAATTGGACTATGTAGACTAATACAAACACTTCAGTTTGTCAGGTGCAACATGTATGACAGTGTTGGTCAGTCTGTCTGCTTGACAATCAATAAAAATGATTGAAGTGAGATGAGATGTTTACCTCAGTAAACATTGTAAACATGAGTTTATGGTCTCAATCTCTAGTTTCAAGTCTTCTTCAATACAGCATGATGTTCATTTAGTAAATTATGGTCCATTTAGAGTCAAACAGACCATAAAGCAGGGGATGCTTTAGGGCGGGGGTGTCTTGACGTCACTCCTCACTCCAAATATGATCACTTCTGTTCACTGGTTGCAAAAAACCAAGATGGCAACGTCCCTAATCCAAGATGGCGACGGCCAAAACGCCGAACTCGAGTCTTCAAAGCCCCCATCCACAAACAATTGGGTGACGTCTCGACGTCTACGTCCACTTCTCATATACAGTCTATGGTTCCTGCACTGCACTGTGACGAGCCATCAGTACCGGGACATCCCGATCCTTCTGGTCCTTTGCGAGGACCGGTTGGGTACTCGGGATGGCTTTTATGTGGTGGTTCACGTTTCATGAATGCCTAGCCAGTGACTCTGCAAACAGCTTGGAGTCAAAGTTCTGGCAAAGTGACTGAAGAAACCTCCAATCAGTGCTTCTACCACTGCCTCAGTCTCTTGGTGTGGCAGTGCATGGGCCTCTGGTCACTGTAAAATAATCCATGACTACTGAAACCTATGTGGCCCCTAGTTAACAGAGCTAAGTCTTTTGGTAACTGGTCCATGTAGTCCAGACCTTGTTGCGCCCAATCGGGTCTATGTGGGCCCTTTTGGTGGTTTACTCATCACAGCTGCAATAGTTGTCCACATCTATTTCTCAATGTGACCGCTGCAGCTACAGCCTTCTTAAACATAGTGAAGCTGGCGTGACGCAATCAGACCTTTTCAGACGTCACCGTCACAAATAGTTCACTGATAAAAACACTATTTACTTGTGATGGGATTATACAAAGAAGGACAATTTGTTCAAAGAAGCTTTAGAAACCGGAGGTCTGAAAAATCTACATTTGAGTAAATATTTAGCAGTTTACAGGATATTCAACCTTTTGTTTCTTTATAGTACATTCATTACCTAACTTGTTTCTTTACAGGTCTAGAACAGAGTCAATGAAGTAGTCCATGAATATGAGATATGAGTTTACAGATAATTACAATCCCTCCTTTTCATTGTGGAAGTTAATTTATGGCTTTTTGCCAGACACACCTACAGTCTGTGGGCATATCTATGAGTTACTGTCCTCTGGCGAGTATAAACGCCTCCGTTCATGCTCGGAGCTCGCTCATCTTTGGAGGGTGGCGTTTTGCACTGTAGCAAAGCGATATATTATATTATTATTATATTATTATATTGTTATTATTATTATATTATTATTATTATTATTATTATTATATTAATAGCATATTATTATTATATATATTATTATATTATCATTATATTATTATTATATCGTATTGTATAAATCTGGAAAATAAAGTTAACTAAATAAATAAAGTGAAGTAAAATAATGTCCAATATATAAAAATATAACCTCTCCGATGTAGAAATATAAATTTGCAGAAAATGGAAATACTCTTCTAAAGTACAAGTACGACACTGACTTTGACAATATTTGATCAATAATGTATTATTATGTGTGTGTGTGTGTGTGTGTGTGTGTGTACACACTGGTCCCAGCTTATCTCCCTCCATCTGTCTGTGGGTGTGTTGGCTGTCTGTTTCCCAGTGTCCCTCCTCTGAGCTCCCACAGCTCCCAGCACGAGGGCTGAGCGTGCCCCCAGTCAGCCCAGTCTCACGCCCTCCTCGCTGTCTGTGGAGCCACAGAGACACGCGTGTTCCCACACTTCTGCCTCACGCACACACAAAGGAAGTGTGTCTGTTCCCACAATGCCCCTGGGCGGCTCTGAGGAGGCTGGTTCTCCAGCTGGGTCCAGAACTACACTCAGACCACAGTGTGTTGTGTTCTTATCTACCTGAAATATGTTTATTTTATGAGTCCTGCAACTTTTTAACAATTTACACAGAAGAGTCCCAGAAAACAAAACTGTAAGACTTTTTAAAATAATATTTTTTATTCAATTAGAAAAAAAAATTCAAATGGTAAGAATTCATGTTAATAATCAAAATAAAATACTAGATAAGAATATATTTGTATATATATATATATATAGACGGACACTGCTTTATTCTCAAGGTAATTACAACAAAATAACATTATTCTTTTTACTCTCAGGAAGCTTTAACATGTTTTATTCCTCACACTGTTTTTAAAGATTTCACCACATTAGAAACATTTCATCGTATATTTGTTTATCTTTTAACGTTCCGATGATGAGTTTTAATAAATTCAATGAGAACTCGGACGGCGAACCGTCCTCACGCCTCGGAAACATTCCCAGGGAACATTTTCTGCATCTCTTTGACCTCTGACCTCCCACCTGTCCCGCGAGACGGACACTCAACTCGGCCCCGTTGTCCCGGAGCCACCGAGCCTCCCGATTGGCCGAGAGGCTGCAGAATGAGCTGCATAAATACGGAGCGGAGCAGCCGACGTGAACAGAGACCCGAGGAGCCGAGAGGAAGAAGACTCAACGCACCAGACTTCACTCGACATCACTGGAACACATCAGGAGATGGCTCAGTATCTGGACCTGGATCTGCAGGACAGCATGAAGGAGCAGCTGTTCAGGTGAGTCCAGGATCCGTCTTCAGATGGAGAGACAATGTTAAAGCCACACACCTTCCTACTGGAGCGTCGGTGTTAACGGAGCCTTCATGTGTGTGTGTGTGTGTCCCAGGTGTAAACTCCACCTGTTGGAGAGGAAGTGCAGCGGTGGGTTGGAGAAGCTGAAGGCTCTGATTGGAGAACACCTGCAGAACGGGACCCCCGTGTCGGACCTCCTGGACAGAACCGCGTCCTTCCTCACACTGAGGAAAGCTCTGCTGTCACACAGCGGATACTCCAGATACTCCAGAGACCTTTTACGCCTGTTTCCTGACGCAGAAGAAGACGTGGCTCCACTCTGCCTTTAATGACCACGTGAAGAAGAAGAAGAAGAAGTGAAACTCTTGTAGTTCCTTCAATGAGCTACAACAGGTTTATATATTTATATATAAAACGTGGTGATGACGTGCAGCGTCTTTTTCCGTTTACTGGAAATCTGCACATCTTCTGAATGCATTATATGCATTAAAATAAGCAGTTGCACTGCTGTAGAATCTTTTTAAAGCGTGTGTGACAGGCCTTCTATATTCTGCTGTGACATCAACACACTGGACTTGGTGCAAATGATATCTGAGTATACTGTCGTTACACAGTTCTGCTGTATTATATATGGAACAAAAGTTTACTTTCAGGTCTGGAATAGAAGCGTTAAAAGGCCTCGGCTGCATGACACGTGAGTGCTGGACACTTAACGTTGTCGTATTGTTAAAACTTCGATCCAGCTGGTATTTGTACTTTGTTAACCCTTTGATTGAAAAGGGGGGGACGAGGATTTTGTTTATCTAAACATATTGTTTAATTTGATTTTGCTTGTTTACCAGTTTGCTGTTTTTTGTTCAAATAAAATCATTTTTAATGCTACTTTTTGTGTGTTGAGGTCGGTTTGTGGGACTTTTGCACAGAAGCTGCAGGAAAATAACACAAAGCTAAATTACAAATCATAATTGACGGCTTGATAAATGTTGCTTTGGTTTTGATTATGAAGAGAGAAACAAAAGCAACGTCTGTCAGCAACTCGTTTAATGTGTTTTAACTGTGTTACTCTCAATGCAAATAACCAGTAAATGACCAGTTTTCAGAGACAGTTAGCAGGTGATTAAATGCTGTCAGACGTTATTATTACAGATTCATTATTTTTACAGAAAACCTTTTCATGTTTTCTGCTGTCAGACATTTACATTTCTTCACTAGTTTGAACAGAGCAAAAAACAAATATGGGTCAATAATACAAAATTAAAATCAAACTCCGTCTGTTCAGAAAATGAGATATTAAAGGATCAACAGTAGAACTTCTGCCTGAACTGTTCAGAAAGACAAAGACTATAATGATTATGTATAAAAGCAGATATGATGTTTCTATTTTACTCTGTGTGGTGCTAATGTGTGTTTTTATCACTTTACTGACTCAGATGTCCTTTTTCTTTCTTTTATATTCTATACTTTCATCAGAGGTGGAGGAAGTACTCAGATCCTTTATCGCAGTAACAGTACTAATAACATACTGTGAAAGTACTCTGTTACTAGTAAAAGTCCTGCACGTAAAATGTTTTATCAGTTTAAGTATGTCCTTATAATCAGGTAAATGTAAAACTGACTGTTCTACTATTGTGTATATATATATATATATATATACAGTATATATATATATACACACAATAGTGCATTAATGGAAAGGCAGATTTTCATTATGGATTAATCTGCTGATTGATTGTTTGTTTGTAAAAATAGTGCAAATAGTGAGAAATGGAAAAATTTGAATTATTACTAATTTAGTATTAACATCATTAACGTGATTCAAAGGAAAAGCAGCGTAAACCGTGAAATGTTTTACATGAGAAGTGTACCATAAATTAAGTGTTGTAGCAGTGCTTTTATAAATATGTTTTAATCAAATAAATCAACAAAAACTAAACAAATGATATATGTAATTAAATATATATATATATATATATATATATATATATATATATATATATATATATATATATGTGTGAATAATTTATATTCATATAGAAGATAAACTAATGAATGAGATGAAGAATAAACATGATAATATTTAATATAGAATCAGCATGAACACGTTAATGTTATCACGCCTTCACAAAAGGCAACATGGCGTCTCTCTCTCTCTTCTGTTTGTCTACATTGTAGAAAATGTGCAAATGTTGCACAGCTGAGCGTCTGTCAGCACGCGCGCAAGCGACCTGCTGCGTCACGCGCGACAGAGACACGTGTCTCAGCGTGTCCGTTAAAACGATCATCACTTGAGCGTGTCCGACCTACCAAGGCCTCCACAGAGAGCCGAGACGACGGCCGGGAGGCTGACCGCTTCCTCCCCACAGTCCGTCGGCCCCTCTCCCCGGACGTGTGCCTCTCCAGTGCGGCTCTGTGGAGCACGTAGAAGCGCATCATGTCCTCCCTCTGGCGTGCAGCGGCAGGTGCCGCAGGCTCTCCTGCAGACACCGGGAGAAGCCCCGGGAGGAGCTGGGGGCGACGCGCTGCTGCAGGAGGCCCACAGACAGCTCCAGGATGTCGGCTTTCTCCAGCTTGGAGGCGGGCAGTCCGAGGTTCAGCAGAGCTCTGAGCTGCTCCATGCTGTGGTTCATCCGGTCCCTCCTCACCTTCTCCACCGTGAGACAACATTACAATTAATTAAGAACACACATTAGAATTAAAGAAGAAGAAGAAGAAACATTACAATTAAATAAGAAGAATAAGAAACATTACAATTAAAGAAGAATACGTCTTAAATGAGTTTCACACCTAACTATATTCCAGATGTGTCACCTTGTTGGAGCTGCTGAGGTCCACAGGTGTCTCTTCCGGTCTGGTCTGAGTCTCGGAGCCATGTAGGATGTGTTCAGACGCGTGTCCTCGTGGTCCATGTGGGACTGCAGTATTTATAAGTTCCGGGTGGGGCTCCGTGTGCGTGGACTCCTCACACCTGAGACGTTCCCACAGTCCGCAGCCATAAAGCCCCGACTACAAACAGCGTCCTGTCTGCTCCCCCCCCCCCCCCCCCTCCTCCTCTTCATCCTCGTGTTCACACAGAAGTGTGCCGAGGTTTTTCCCCAACTGATCTTCACACTGAGAGGAAACAACCAGACAACCTGCACCTCAGAGTTCAGAGACAAAGTGTCACAATAATGTGAACATCAACATAAGAAATAGCACAAGATCATCAACACAAACATCTTCATGTTGATGAATGTAATACTTATTAAAACATCAGTCACCGATTTAAAACACAGGGTTTCTTGTTATAAAGAATTAAACACCACGTGCAGCGGAGGTTTCTGTTTATAACGTGATAATAAATGTTATTCCCTGCAGAGCGCGTGTCAGGACGGGGGGGGGAAGAAGTGTCTCGCGCACACGTCTTCAAGGACTCGCAGCTTCACACACCGAGCCGCGTGATACATCCACGCGCCCCCCCCCCCCCCCCCCCACACACACACACAATGTTTGATGGCAACAGGTCATCATGTAAACATCATTCTGTGAGTCAACAACAAACATCAACACCAGGATGTATTATTTATTACAGATGTGAAGAAAAACTGATTTAACAGATTATGAAAAACTTATTTTGTCACGTTTTATTTGAAGTCCATTTCATATTTATGACAGCTTGACTTTGTGGTATTTATATTTTGTACATATTCATTCAGTTTCTGATTCTTTACAAAGTACACACACTAAAAAACAACATAAATAGGATCACCTCCGAATATCAACCCTACAGCTGCTGCAGTATCTCACTTTTATTTCCTCTCATTCACTTCACTTCACGTTTAGTTAAACAAACAACGAGCAGCCGTCTTCAGTGTGTCCTCTGATTGTTCCGTCTCATCTCTGACACTTTTAATATTTGTTTTGTTCACCTGTACAGAGCTCGTGAACTGACCTGGTGTCAGTGTGTTTTCATCTTTCCGTGTTTAGTGGCCCCTCATCAGGCCGGCTGTCAGCAGCCAGCAGGAAGGTTCCCAGGTAATAAAAAGAGGCCGTGAGGCCGGTTAACCAGGAGATAATTGATGCCCCCCCCCCCCCTCTATTGTTGGGTGGGCCTCACCCCACCAGCCTCAGAGTGTGGGAAAGCTAATCCTGCCCGGGACTCATGGCTTTGTGATGCTAATGTGGCTCCTATAAATAGAGGAGGGGGCTCCTCGGGGTCCCCATCACTGCTCGCTCTGCTCTCAAACCAACAAATGGCTCCGAGCAACACCAGAGACTGTCCCATCTCAATGCCGTCCACCAGAGACAGACACAAAGTAAGTCCTGCTTCTCTTCCGTCCGATGGCACTTTATATATGTTTAGTTTCTTCTCTGTGCGGCTCTTCTGACCCAGCTCCCTCCCTCATTGTTCTGTCCCCCCTAACAGCTGAGGAAGCCGGCGGTGGAGAAGATGCGCAGAGATCGCATCAACGGCTGCATCGAGCAGCTCAAGGTCCTGCTGGAGGAGGAGTTCCACGAGCGGGACCCCAACGCCAAGCTGGAGAAAGCCGACGTTCTGGAGATGACGGTGGGGTTCCTGAAGCGGCAGCTGAGGCTGCGGCCTCGGGTCTCGGTCGATCACGTGGCGGCCCACGGTGACGGCTACTCCCGCTGCTGGGAGGAGACGCTGCACTTTCTCTCCACCGGCTCCCCGGAGGAGGCGACGCCGCCGCTGCGTCTCCGGTACACGCACGACGCGCCGGACCTCTCGACGCACGGCCACGTCCAGGCTGCAGCGAAGCCGCCGCCGCCCGGCACCGACAGGGCGGTGTGGAGGCCCTGGTAGTGGAGCCGGATCAACACCCGGATGGACGTTCACCATCTCCAAGCCCCGTATGGAATATTTCTATCTCTCAACTGTTTCACTTCCTCCTCTGAGGAGCTGCTGAGTGTACAAAGTGGAACCTGTTGGACTCCTGTGGAGTCGACTTCATGACTGAATCAACGTGCTGCATAATGTGGTGTTTTATCTTCCATGTGAAGTCTGACTGTCACCTTTTATAAAGGAATTCAATACATTCTGTTATTGACACTAAATATGTGAATAAATTCATATTCAATCTTTAAATCGTTGACTTGCTGTCCTTTTTTATTAATGCTCATAAATAACTTGTGTAACAGCTGATGGAGGGTCATAACAAATGTTTGAGTCTCTTCATGTATGAAATGTATTTAACGTGAGTCCACACATATATTTATAAATTGAAAAAAAGGAAAATAATAGAAACAGATCAGATCGTTGATGATTATTGTCACACTGATGGAAAACATGGATTAATTAATTAATGGATTAAACTTTAATTAATTTCTGAATTATTGAATTAATCCCGTGTGTTTTACAGTTAGTCTGCATTTATATTAACAATATTTATATGTTTGCAAATGTGCAGATCACTGCAACTGTGCACATTCATATTAACAAGTTAAAGAGAAGCCAGCATTGTGAGTACTTCCGTCTCCTCCTTTAAACCTCCTTTAACGTTATTTTTGTGAGGAGCAGTTAGTGTGTGTGTGACGTGTGCTGCCCGGATGAACAACGTGTGATAATCTCGTGTGTATATTTAGAGCAGACTAAACGGACTGCGTGCCGTCACACGTGCAGCAGCCGTGAGAGGGTGTGTGTGTGTGTGTGTGTGTGTGGGTGTGTGTGTGTGTGGGGGGGCGGGGGGGTTACCTGACCCTCCCCCAGATGCTGAGCTGCTGCCTCCCCTGTGTGGAGTCTGCCTCTGCACAGCTTTCCCACACTCCCCGGTACAAAGGAAGTGTGCCGTGTTAAATTACCCCCCCCCCCCCTTATCATCCCCTGTGCCCACTGATCTGGAGGGAAAAGTTTCCTCCATTATTATCATGATGTTTGTCAGACTTCAAGGATCACTGAAAGTAACTACATTTACACAAGTACTGGACTTAATGTATCTGAATGTATATCAGTGTAGTACTCATTATATCAGTGTAGTACACAGTGTAGTACACAGTATATCATTGTAATACACATTATATCGTGTATTACACAGTATATATGTGTAGTACTCATTATATCAGTGTAGTACAGTGTAGTACACATTATATCGTGTAGTACACAGTATATATGTGTAGTACACAGTATATCGTGTAGTACACAGTATATCAGTGTACATCAGACCTGTGTGGAGGTGTGGGAACTGTCTGCCCTGCGTCAGATGTCAGCAGGTGTCAGTCGGGCTGCAGGTGTGTCCTCTCAGGTGAGAGCAGAACGGTGAGCAAACACACACACACCAAACACACACACACACACACACACACACACACACACACACACACTGAAAACTGGTTAATTAAACGTTACCGTTTAAAATTATTTCATTAGCTTACTTTCATCCTTATATACAGTATATTGTTAAAGAAAACACCAGGATCCGTCTATACGTGTATATATATATATATATATATATATATATATATATATATATATATATATATATAAATACATTTATATATATACGTATATAGTCATGTTTTTTAGCCTTAAATATTACACTGCAGGTAACTTACATCAAATAAGTGTAGTGCAGTAAAAAGTGTAATGTATCAAGTAGTATAACGTGTCATGTAATGAAAATAAAGTACAAGTACTTAAATGCATTTAGTTACTTCACACCACTACTTTTAACCAATGTCAGTTGTTTTGTGTGCAAATTAACCCCAAAGACAAATTTAAAGTTCTTTAATGAGTTAAAACCCTGAATAACGTTAAGTTGTTTTCCTTCAAACTGATAAAGACAAAAACATTCACGTACAATATAAACTGATTCAACTGTTTCATCTTTTAAATCTATAATCTACTGAGGTCGTGTTCAAGTCATTGAGCGTGAAACGTTTCAACGTTTCATTTAGTGTGGACCTTTATTGAACCAGGTGAGTCCTATCTGCACCTATAAAAACGACCCCCCCACCCCTCCTAAAACACACACACACACACACACACACACACACACACACACACACACACACACACACACACACACACACACACACACACACACACACACACACACACACACACACACACACACACACAATAATTGGCTTTATCTCGTCTTGGTTTGAAGTGTGTGGGAAAGCAGGAAGTGCCGTAAACCCACGAGGTTAGAAACTGCTCCGGTCAGTTTACACCCCCCCCCCCCCCCCCCCACCCCCGTTCTCATCGATTAATGAGATCAATATCTCTCTGATCGGCAGCACATCGACACTTTCTGTCCTCGTGTTTAAGGGTCGATTTGACAACGTTCCTCAGAATGAAAGACAACACAGATACAAATACATTTCAATCAAATAAAAATGTTTATTTTGAAATTCCTCAATACAAAGAAAATAGACTTTTACTTTTCCACAGGAAACATGTTTGTTTTCACATTCAGTCACTTTAACAGGTAACCAGGGCAACACACGGTGTCGAACGCTTCACCTCACAGACCATAATGATCTCACAGCCTTTATTAAAGGCGCTCAGACTCTCTCACCGCCAACACGCAGACGCAGTGATGACGAGGCTTTGGTTGGCTTAGCAACCGTCCACACGAAGACACATGACGACACATGACGACACATGACGACACATGACGACACATGACGACACATGACGACACATGACGACACATGAAGACACATGACGACACATGAAGACACATGACGACACATGACGACACATGAAGACACATGAAGACACATGAAGACACATGACGACACATGACGACACATGACACCGTCTCTACAAAACAGTCCTCACAGGAAAACAGGAGAATTAACAAAGTGCATCAACGGAGCACAAACTGAACGTCTGTCTTTCCTTCAATATGAAGAAATCTTTAAAAAGTCTCCAGAATTAAAGAGGAGGAAACGATGAAGCTCAGTCTCCTACGGGGGCTTTGATGATCCAGGTGTTGATCCGGCTCCACTACCAGGGCCTCCACACCGCCCTGTCGGTGCCGGGCGGCGGCGGCTTTGTTCCAGCCTGGACGTGGCCGTGCGTGGAGAGGGTCGGGTACCGGAGACGCAGCGGCAGCGTCGCCTCCTCCGGGGAGCCGGTGGAGAGAAAGTGCAGCGTCTCCTCCCAGCAGCGGGAGTAGCCGTCACCGTGGGCCGCCACGTGATCGACCGAGACCCGAGGCCGCAGCCTCAGCTGCCGCTTCAGGAACCCCACCGTCATCTCCAGGACGTCGGCTTTCTCCAGCTTGGCGTTGGGGTCCCGCTCGTGGAACTCCTCCTCCAGCAGGACCTTGAGCTGCTCGATGCAGCCGTTGATGCGATCTCTGCGCATCTTCTCCACCGCCGGCTTCCTCAGCTGTTAGGGGGGACAGAACAATGAGGGAGGGGGCTGGGTCAGAAGAGCCGCACAGAGAAGAAACTAAACATATATAAAGTGCCATCGGACGGAAGAGAAGCAGGACTTACTTTGTGTCTGTCTCTGGTGGACGGCATTGAGATGGGACAGTCTCTGGTGTTGCTCGGAGCCATTTGTTGGTTTGAGAGCAGAGCGAGCAGTGATGGGGACCCCGAGGAGCCCCCTCCTCTATTTATAGGAGCCACATTAGCATCACAAAGCCATGAGTCCCGGGCAGGATTAGCTTTCCCACACTCTGAGGCTGGTGGGGTGAGGCCCACCCAACAATAGAGGGGGGGGGGGGGCATCAATTATCTCCTGGTTAACCGGCCTCACGGCCTCTTTTTATTACCTGGGAACCTTCCTGCTGTCTGATGATCAGGCCTGATGAGGGGCCACTAAACACGGAAAGATGAAAACACACTGACACCAGGTCAGTTCACGAGCTCTGTACAGGTGAACAAAACAAATATTAAAAGTGTCAGAGATGAGACGGAACAATCAGAGGACACACTGAAGACGGCTGCTCGTTGTTTGTTTAATACAACTAAACGTGAAGTGAAGGGAATGAGTGTATTCAGTAAAGTAATATGCAACTTTAGAGAACTTAAGTTCAGAAGGAAATATGTTTACTGCACGGTGTGTTTAAACAGCTCTAGTTACAATTTTATTAATTTTCTTTAGATACAAAAACAATTATTGTCATAAACTCAACTTCCCAGCAGGATAAAGTAATTAAAATTAGCTTCAACATTGAAAGTCTGCTTCAGTGTTAATGAATGATTAATAACCCAATCATATAACACACATTATAACACCAACACCGTTCTTTT